>CM062277.1:4985371-5122871 GCA_031216635.1 Dissostichus eleginoides
GACTTCAAACAGACTTCAAAACCAAACCAAACGTTTGGACTTCGAGCCATGAGGCTGTCGCTCTGTGTTGGGAACATGTGGATGCTCCATCAGCGAAGATTTGGGGAACTTTCGGGTAGTGTTGGTCTACACAGACTGACATACATCGCTAAGGGCAAGTGGAAGGACTTTGTTCAGAAGGAAACGTATGAACATTATGAGGGATATGTGGGCCGCCTCTGAAAGGAAATTAGGAATATTTTCTAATTAATTTGTTTTATGTGTAAGCCATTTAGTACTAGTGCAAGTTAAGGGTGTGTGTGTGTAAGTGTGTGTAAGTGTGAAGTATATTTGTTTGTTCAAATGTAAAAATTGTTAAAGTAGTGAAACCAAAATGTATCAATACTTTGCCACAAGGGAAAGAGCTACGTTCACAATACCTAAAAGCAACGCATTAGCATCAAATTAGGCTTAAGATGTTTTATTGAATTATAAGTATGCATTAATGTGTCAATCATTCGTATTGCAGATGGAAAAGGTGGAGCTAACTTTACTGACTTCAGGTATCTTAATTGCAGACATAATTGAGATGGTTTATGTTTTAATAGTGTAAATAATTGGTATAATACTAACTAAAAATGTCAAATCAATGTAGTTGTATAAAAGTATTAAGTGGAAATACACAAGTGAAGTATAAGTATCTCATAATTTCAATTAAGTTATTGATTGTGCACATGCATTCAAATAATTTGTATTGCATAAAGGTACATTTTTTGTCTTAAAATATGGAGATATCTAGTGTTTCAGTTTGATATCAACTTAAGAGTGAACATCTTTTGGTTTTGGAATAACCAAACGTTGTTTCGAGGAGGCATCATTTTGGACTTTGGTGATGATTTATTTAGACCAATTATATAAGAATAAGTAAAGTACTTTACATTGGACTAGAAATGTAACCTGTATGTTTGATTTCCGTATTGCTTAACAAACCTGGGTCACTTGTAAGTGATTATGCATGTGTAATATGACACCTGGTGGACAGTGAAGGTAGTACCAGGGATTTAATGATATAAGGAGACAACCCTCCCTACAGGCCGATCATGCAGACTGCGTGGGGCCTCACCTTGCGGAGGGTGCCTCAACTGAGCCGAGAATGCGGCGCACCTATGCGGCGCAATTAGTGTGGCGTGGCACGGTTTCGCCGCTGCGAGGCTCCACTAGCACCATGCCGAATCCCACTGCAGTCAGCATGTCGTTGTGTCCCTGGACAAGACACTTCACCTCAAATTGCTCCTATGGGGATTGCCCACAGTATTGAATGTATGTAAGTCACTTTGGATAAAAGCGTCTAACAAGTGACATGTAATGTAATAATGTCTTTCATTTCTGTAAAGCACTTTGAATTGTCTTGTGTTGAAAAGTTCTCTATAAATAAACTTGCTTTGGATCAAGTGTGGAACTAAAGACAAAAAAAAGAAGCAATAAATTACTTTCTTTCAAGCGTGTGCGTTTACTGTGAGAACTGAGGAGGCATGGGGTACCCACATAAATAAAGTAATTTAAATCGAGTATAAATATTTGTTAATATAACCTCCATATGTTTTATTGCTTAAGGAACCCTGGGAACTTGTAAGTGATTATCATATAGACTGTGTATATATATATATTATATATATAAATAAAGGTGATTATGCATGTGTAGTATGACACCTGGTGGACAGTAAAGGTAGTACAAGTGACTTGACACCTGGTGGACAGTAAAGGTAGTACCAGTGACTTGACAACTGGTGGACAGTAAAGGTAGTACCAGTGACTTGACCCCTGAGGACAGTAAAGGTAGTACCAGTGACTTGACACCTGGTGGACAGTAAAGGTAGCACCAGTGGCTTAATGATATATGGAGACATTGTAACTAGCAGAAAACACAGAAACAGCAAATCTCTTTTTATGTTTTATTTTGAAAGATCATGCAGTGCACTTCCAAGTTAGGAGCTTAACATCACTTTCAGGATACAAGAAAAAACCAATACATTTTGTAATTACCTAATACAAAACAAAGCTAAACATTACTGAGGAATGTAACAAATTAAATAGTAATAGGGGGGAAAGAAAAGTGTGCAACACCACTAACGCTGCACTGCAGATCTTAAAAAGGCTCGATAAGAGGTTGATGTTGTCTGTAACCCTGTCGTGGAAATACAAAAAAATCTGGATCAAGTGTGGCGAACTTAAAAAGACAAAAAAAGAAGCAATAAATTACTTTCTTTCAAGTGTGTGCTATTTTACTGCGAGAATTGAGGAGGCATGGGGTACGGCACCAGCGGTGGGGGGTGCTGCTGAGGAGGAGCCTGGTTCTGGGGGAAGGGGAAGGGGGGGTGGCCGGCTGGTTGTGGGGCTTTAGCTAGGAAGGGCTGGGCCTGGAAGCTCTGGCCCCCGAAGGCTCCGGGCGGGGTGTTAAAGTTGGACTGTCCGTTTCCGTTGTACCCGGCTCCTCCTCCTCCGCTGTAGCCGTTAGCCGCCGCGGCGCCGCCACCACCGCTAACGCCGCTGCTGCTGCCGTTTCCTCCATAGCCGCCGTTCTGTGAACTGCTGCTGCTGCCAAAAGGTTTGCTTGGTCCGTTGTCGTATCCTCTGCTACCGCTATCCCGGTCCCTAAAACTGCCAAAGTCACGTCTCCCAGAATACCTATCCCGCCGGTCGTCCCTGTAATCACCACCTCGACCGCCCCTTGAACGACCCCCCCCTGCAGGGAGAGAGAGAGAGAACAGGAGGTTTAAGAAAGAGACACAGCTATTTTGTTTTCAAAAACAAGGGTGGCATTCAAATATTTGTTGGTGGTTGAATTGTCCCAAAAATATCAGGTTCCATGTTCGTTTCCAATCTCTTTAAACTCAGTGAAAAGATGTTATAGGTTTTATCAAAGGAACTGAAAAACAAGTAAGAAAATCTGACTAGCATTTATGATTTTAAGCTATGTGCGTCTGGTAAATACATGTTGTACAGCGGACTACCTAAACGGCATCTAGTTCCCTTTCCCACTGTACATTTTGTGAGAACTCACAAAAGGTCAAATTAGAGTGCATTCGTTAGGATGCCTAGTAAACATTTTACTTATGCCATAACGTGCAACTATATGTTGAAGCTAGAGAAAGTGTTCTGAGAGTTAGATGTTTCTTTGTGACACTGAGCACAATCTAATTAAAGATTATAATTAGGGCTTTTCCACTAAACGTACTGACGAGTGAGTAAACAGGTTTATTTGTTCCGGTCTTTTCGGCACAAAGTTGTCCATTGTTTTCGGGCATCCCTGTTTCCTAAAGCCGGGTCAATCTTAGCGTCCACTGGATTATACTCAGTCACTCTTACAGACAGGCATAGTGGCGGGAGGCTGATGTTTAAGCTATTCTTCTATTCAATATGTTTGAAGGGTGACTTGATATATTAATTTAAAATAAAGCAGATCTATGTCAAACATTACAAGTCTACTGGATGAAGAGCATTCAAGTTTGTGAAGCATTAAACACAAGTATTATCTATACGCACTTTTAGTTCAATGAAAAGTGTTTGGAACCGGATATTGTTTTGGGACTATTTGACCAGAAATAGTGATATATAGAAGTGAATAAAAAGCCCCTCGAAAGTCCCAGAGAGCAAAGAGCAGCAGAAAGAGAGTGGCTGCACTTCACAGCACAGTTTCTGTATCTCACCAATTGGATTTACCTCCTCTGTCTTCCGCCATCTGGAGGAGCTTGGGGTTGATGGCCTGGTTGGCCTCACGGAGCACAGCGATGAGATCACTGGCCTGGCGCATGTTGTTCGGAGTGAAGAAGGTGTAGGCCGTGCCTGTCTTTTGGCTACGAGCCGTTCTGCCAATGCGGTGGATATAGTCCTCAGAGTTGTTGGGGTAGTCAAAGTTGATGACAAATTTCACATCTTCCACATCTGTAAGATTGTGTTGCGGTGTGGCATAAAGGAAAAGCAGGACAGCACACAAAGAGACGTGTGCCAGCGCCACCACAACAACCAGATCAAAAACAAAAAGTTAGTGGAGGTCATGAGGTAGAGAAACGGCTGGCTAATATCCACAAAACTCTAACTCCTTTGGGGAGACTACGGTGGGAAAAGAGAAACGATGCACACTCCATTGGCTTCCAATCCAGTGGGATAATAAAATAAAAACCCTCCCCCTCACTGGCAGACCACCCTCAGAAAGAATGGATCAGAAGTCTTACCATTTTCTGGAGTATGCATTCACTAGTCCATTCCCATTGCAGCACACGCCCAAAACACTGACTCATTACTGCCTCCTAGTGTGCCTGAACTAGCACTACAGCAAGGTCCCATCTCTCTAAAGCTCACTGCAGTGTCTGTTGATCTGAACCAATTTGCAGGATGCCTACAAACAGTGCATCCCAAGCTTTTTTCCAGACCCAGTGTTCACTTGCTCATAATGTCTCTCGTTGGCAGGTCTCGACATGACTTTGAAAACGCAGGCGAGGGAGGAGTGTGAGCTTGGATTTTGTCCAAGTGTGTCCAACAACGAGCATGTCCCACTGTCACCAAAAGCGCCAGTAGTAAGCCATGTCATTTACAGAGGTGAAGAGGTATGGTATCGATCTGACAGAACTGCTCTTCGAAAGTTTTTTTTAAGAAACTTGCAACGTTAAAATCGCCACCCATGCTTTACAACGAGTCTACGCAACAGAAAGCACCTTCCAAATGACTCAAACCGCTTGCGATGCACGGTACATGCAAGACAATAGGAGACAGTGTAGCTGGGCTTTGAGCTGGGACGGTTACAGAGCCTGGGTGTGTGAAGCAGTCCAAACCATTGCCAGAGAACAGACGAGCTTTATGGGGGCGGAACTGTGGCCAGCCCTCAACTCGCCCACCCCGTTTTTAGGCAGGCCAGCGCGTTATTATATGCTGCTCTTTTGGCCTGGTCACCTCTGTGTCTATCTGCACGACTGGGAGACCCGCGCCTCGCCAGTCAGGACACCTCCAAGAATCCTCCTTCCCCCTCTGGAGAACCTGGGCTTGTCATGCCAAGGCCCTGCCACACAGACTGCGCCTTCAGGTCAGGGGAGAAACTCAGAGAGAAGCAGAAGGAGTTACAGAAAGCAAACACTTTCCTCTCTTGTTTTTAAAATGCATTAAAGAGTGGACGAGTGTTCAGGGAGGATACTGACCTAAACCCCTGGAGGCAACATCTGTGGCAATGAGAATCGGAGCCTTTCCGTATTTGAACTCTGAAAAATAAAGAATAAAAAAGGTAATTAGACGATGTTTTATTGTATATTCTACAGTTATTTGATGAATTAGATGATGCAGTAGCTTACCATTGAGAACCCAGTCTCTCTCTTGCTGGCTTTTATCTCCATGGATTCCCATACCAGGCCATCTAAACAAAAAGATTGAGTTTCATCGTTAGTCCATGCAGGAACAAGTCAGTAAAACAGAGACAATGAGAGGAGAGAGAGAGAGGGAGAGATAGAGAGAGGGGGAGAGAGATAGAGAGGGAGAGTAGGCAATGCTACCGTGATTAACCCTTAGATGCATAAGTGGGTCTTTTTTGACGTGAGGTGGTTTTCTTGAAGTATATTTACAATTAAAAAATGTTATCATTTCATATTCCAGCTATTCCTCAAAAAATGTTTTGGATATCATGCCATTCAAATTTTAAATTTACATTTCAAGAAATTGTAGTTTTTGTATTACGACCCCATCATATTAGGGTCCATCACTCGTGCATCTAAGGGTTACGTGTTTTCATGTCAACACTTACCCATCCTTTCTCATCCTCCTGGTGAGATCATCACAACGCCTCTTGGTCTCCACAAAGATGATGGTCTTGTTCTCCTTCTCGCTCATGATTTCCTCGAGCAGGCGGATCAGTCTGAAACAAAGACAGCAGCTCGGTCAGTACCAACTCAATCAGCTAAAGCCATACAACTCGAGTACAAAGTGTATATAGAGCCAATGTTTCCTTTGCATTTTAACACGTTTTTGTATCTCACTACTTCCTAAATGCATGCAGTCTCACTTAGACCGTAAGTGTTTTAGGAAAGTGTGCTAAGGGTCTAAGAAGATGCACCACATGTTCAGTTTGTCTCATCACTGATTGAGATTAGTCAGCCACTGTGTCGCTGCCATCTCACCCACAGTGATGGGTTAATATTCCCTTCAACGACAACTCACCCTGTCACTGATTAGACAAAGAAAGTGCTTTTTGAAGGGGGATCCAAATGATTAATAGGCAAGTACATTTAGCAAAGTAATAGTAAGAAATGGCACCAAATAGTTTGTTCAATACATGTCTTTGGAAGTAGTGAATGATAAATGAGATCTGCCTTTATTGTGTTCATTATGACACCGTGACTCACTTGTTTTCCTTCTCTCCGTCGTTGCAGACGTCCACGATCTGCAGGATGTTGTGGTTAGCACTGAGCTGCAGCGCTCCGACGTTGATCTGGACGTACTCCTTCAGGAAGTCTTCTGCCAGCTGGCGGACCTCTTTGGGCCAAGTAGCACTCCACATGAGAGTCTGACGGTCAGGCTGCAAGAAAACAGAGACATTGAGTACAACGTTTCCACAACTAACAAAGCATTCATCTCCCATGTATAGCTTCTGTTGGATAACTGGGACATTTATATTCAATCTTTAACTAGCTAATTGTTCAGTTTGTCTCATCACTGATTGAGATTAGTCAGCCACTGTGTCGCTGCCATCTCACCCACAGTGATGGGTTAATATTCCCTTCAACGACAACTCACCCTGTCACTGATTAGACAAAGAAAGTGCTTTTTGAAGGGGGATCCAAATGATTTACTTTTTAGGGATGCTCCGATCGATCGGCCAATAAAATAGCGGTATGCAATGTGTGTGAAGCAGAAATCCTGCAGCTCCATCCAAGAGTTAGACCTAACACACTTAGCTATTTTATCTACCTCTGGAACAAGCTAAACTAGTTATAAATATATTTATATAGAGAGAGAGACAGAGAGCGAGGGAGAGGAAGGAAAAGAGAGAGAGCCCCATTAACTGAGTTTTAAACATCCCTAGCCGGCGATCGGAGCATCCCTACTTCTTATCATAAAATGTGGTGTCTGATGTAGAAATAGAGAACATTTATATATTCTAAAATCTGCATCTAGGCCTCCCAAACGTACCCGGATTTGGTCGACGATTTTTCTGATCTGTGGCTCGAAGCCCATGTCCAGCATTCTGTCGGCCTCGTCCAGCACGAGGTAAGTGCAGCGGCGGAGGTTTGTCTTTCCGGACTCGAGGAAGTCGATGAACCTGCCAGGAGTGGCGATGCAGATCTCCACGCCTACAATGAGAAGAGTAACCATGAGAACGGCATTTTTTTTTTAAACATACATTTTTTTTCTGGCTCGGCAAAGGGGCGTGGCTGAGCGCTGAGGACTTATAAATACTGCTAGGAATCAATGGGGCCAAACTACCTGCTTTTATGTCAAAGGAGGGATTTGGGTTTTGTCAGTGTCCTTTGGGTATTCTGTTACTATTAATCATCCCTCGTTTTTAACTTGGTTTGGCCAAGCCACTATATAGGTTCCTTAGTTTGGCCAAGCCACTATATAAGTTCCTTGGTTTGTCATTGTAGCAAGTCAGTTTGTTGAGGTAACACCTGTTAAGTTGATGTCATGTGTATATGAAGTATTTTTCTTTGATATGCCTAGTTATTAGGGATTATTTGTTTATGATATTTAAATAAAAAAAAAAAAAAAAAAATCCAGTTTATTTAAACCACTCTTGTTGCCTTACTGCTTGGTCCCTGACTATTGTAAACACTTTTTTTTTTGAAAACTACACAATACCTCTTTCCAGGTCACGGATCTGGGGTCCTTTCGGGGCGCCTCCATAGATACATGTGGACTTCAGACGTGAAGCTCTGCCGTATTCTGCTGCCACCTGTTGCACCTGCTGGGCCAGCTCACGTGTCGGGGCTAGCACCAAGCACTGTGGAGAGGGAAAACAACTTTAAGCATGCTTCAAAAAAAGAATTCAGAGATGCACCCTGAGGCTACTTGTTTAATTTGTCTCATCACTGATTGAGATTAGTCAGCCACTGTGTCGCTGCCATCTCACCCACAGTGATGGGTTAATATTCCCTTCAACGACAACTCACCCTGTCACTGATTAGACAAAGAAAGTGCTTTTGGAAGGGGGATCCAAAAAATGTATAGGTAATTAGCATGGGAAGTTCTGGGAATACTTACAATGGGTCCATCTCCACGCTCCAGGAAAGGCTGGTGGTTGATGTGGACAATTGAAGGCAACAAATACTGTGGAGAAAAACACATGACAGTCACTACCATGAGCTAAACAAGTGTTAACAGTCATAGAGATTTACTATCTGAATATGAAACTTACAGAAAGAGTCTTGCCAGAGCCAGTCTGTGCAATGCCGACCATATCCTTTCCACTGAGAGCCAGAGGCCAGCCCTGAGCCTGGATGGGTGTCGGTTCAGTCCAGCCCGCTTTGTTGATCACATCCATCACATAGGCTGGAGAAAATAAATAAAATTAATGTATGCAAACATCTGACATGCACCACAACTTTCTAAGCATCTCAAATGTATTTAGACTTCAGGTCAGATGTATTTTATTAATCCCAAAGTGGGAAATTGATTTATTGCAGCATAAGACTTGAGAAAATTAAAAAAAAATTAAAAAAGATAGTTATAGTGTATGTAGAATAAAGAGTATACAATATACAGAAGATAAAATACACTAATTGACCAACCTAATACTCACAAAAGTACAAATTGTTTAGGTGGATTGAAATGGAAAACTTTGCATCCCATAAGAAAACTAAAAAAATATGAAAATTGTTTTTTTGTATACTTACATGGGAAGCTGGCTTCGTGGAAATTGGCAATAGGATTTGGGCAATCTCTCCCCTTAATGGTAATGATTTTGGTCCGTCTGTATGTTTCAACTTCAGCCTGCAAGAAGAAAAAAGAAGAAGCATGTTGTTCAGTGATCATTGCATAACCTCAACACGTGCAGGAGGGAGTTATGTAACACTGCATGGGCTAAACCACGCTGTCTGACTACATACCGGGTTCCTGCGGGTAACATCGGGATGCTGTTGGTAGAAGTTCTTCTCAAACTTAGGGAGCTCATCCATGTTCCATTGTTTCTTCCTCAGCCTTTCTCCGGGGTTTCCGAACTTCCCTCCACCGCCTCCACCTCCGCGACCACCACCTCCGCCGAAGCGAGGAGGTCCTCCGCCACCACCGTACCTGCAAACAAATCCGCCGTGTTAGTCACACATATAGTCCGTTTACAGCAAGGGAACAAAGACTGGTGTTAACTGCGTCATTCTGTAGGAAATGTAAAGCTGTCATATACTTTTCAACCAGTAGAGGAACAATGGAAAAAAACAGCCGGCATTTTGTGAACGCTTTCATTGCTGCCACATGGCGGAAAAAAGCCGACTATCTGCCTTAAAACGGTGTTTTAAAAAGAAATCTTTGTTAAATAAGACCTCATCTGGGGATGGTAGTGGCATGTAGTACAATATATTATAACATTCTATGCACACTGTACATTTAACATTAATATTTAATGTATATCCCATTCCGTACGCATTTCATGTAAGTAACATCTCACTTTAATAATGCGTTAGCTGTAATTTGGCCTTTCTTATTACAGCCTTTCGCTTAGTTCCGTTTTCCAGTTTGAGATATAAATGTATATATGTTCTACTGGTCATTCAGCAAATTATGTGTAATGCCTTTGTTTTTAAAAACAATGCTGTACATTTTCCCCATTTGGGATCAATAAAGTATATCTTATGAAAGAGTTAGCTTAGCCACCGTTATGCTAAAGGAAGCTAATGCCGGGACACGAGGCCAAAACTAGGCCTCTGGCCAAAGACAACAGGCCCCGGCGCGGGCCGCACGAGGAAACAAAACCCACCAACCAACGGTTTTTCAAATTAGAAAAACGCCGGTTATAAGAATCACATCAAATATAAACGGTTTCTTTGCATATTGACTGGAAAATAAACCATATCTTGTTTTATTTGATACCGTTTCTCCCGTTTTTTAAAAGTGTTATGTCATCTATTTCCACCGACCACACGAGGCCGAAACTGGTCTAAAACATCCGAAATAAAAAGGTACTTACCCTCTGTCTCTATCCCTGCCGCGGTCTCTGTCTGAATATCCAGGCATTTTGTAAACAAGTGGTATAAATAAAAAAGTTAAATACCCTTCAATGTGGATTTTTCCACCGACTAAAGAAAACCTGACCGGCAGTGGTGCTGTAATGCCGGTAATGTAAAAATAAGACCCGGTACTTATAGCTAGAGGAAGTACCCTCTTCCGATGTATCCATCCGCCTACCGGTTTTCATTTCTCATCTTCTACCGACAGACAACATAGACCCAAAACTGAGTAGTGAAACTGTGTTTTAGATTAAATGTAAGCATAGAAAATCAAATATGAATCCTTTATCTCTTCAATTAATATATGTTATTAATTATACAACTGGTAGATACTCTAAATGGCTTTTTTTTCAAAAATCGCACACAGCAGCGTTTATGTAACATCAGATAGAAACCTTTATATATAGTCTAAGATAAAAACACGAAAAGATCCAAAACGTTACATAGACGTTGAAACGTTGCATACATGTGGAAACGTTACATTAACGTTGATAACGTTTATTCTTTATTTCTCTTAATTCTGTTTGTCGGTGTTCCTTTTTGATACATTGAGAAATTATGGTTTCAACAATTGTCTGCGGATGGATATGTTCGAGAGAGACAGAAAGTGGTAATCCGGCTCTGACTCGCTTCCGATGTATTTACGGTAAGTGACGTCACCAGGACCAACCCAAACATAAAGATATCCTTTCCCCATTCTTTCTTTCATAACACCAAATATGCCTCATATAATGACTTTTTAATCTAATTTCAGGTCAAATGAGAGGACAACAAAGTGTCATTGTATTATTACAGATTTGTTTTGGTCCACTGATGTTTAAAATGTGAACATTGAAAGCTTTTTTCTTTAACATTAAGCTCAAATGTGCACCAAAGAGACTATACTGTATCTTGATTTTGGAAATTGTAAAACTATTTTGTCTGACATTATGAGGGTATCATCCAGAAAAACATACAAGACGATGTGCATACATTCTCTTCAAAGTAGTCTAATTAATGAAAGACAAAATACCAAAATGTATGTTTGGTATCAACATTTTCTTAGCTTTGACCACTGGTTTAATGTAAATAGGTAAATTAACTCAATTACTTTACTACAGTGGTTTTGGAGATTGGAATTAACCATTTAAATATCTAATAATGTATAACATGATATAACACAGATTAGGCTACCTAGCAGTATTTTTGCTGGCATTCAACTTGTAAAAAATATGTAATTCTTTTATTTTTATCTTTTATTTGACATGTTGTATATCTTATATGAATATAATATCTTATAATAAATGATTTTACTTTTTTATTCCTATTATTATATCTTTCACTATTTTTCAACAACTGTCACCAAACTCAATTTACCCCGAAAAGTATTTCCAATGAGCTCCACTGTCACCAGCTGCAGCATAAACACATGAATGCATCAATAATAGTACTTTAACTTTGGGTATTTTAATCATATATAGATGCTTATAGTTTGTTTAAGAGGTTTTAAATGCAGGACTTTTACTTGAGGCAGAGTAAATTGAGATAGAGGTATTTCTATACACAGGGAATACGAGAGTTTGTGCAGACGTAAACCTTTCTGTAGTTAGTTGCAGTTGCATAATTGCGAGACAAAACAAAGAAATTGTACTTGACACCTATCTTCCAACAGCTTCATTATCTATTGTCCTTTTCCCCTTCCCCCCCATTTTGACCCATCTGCCAGACGTTTTAATCCGGACTGGTATCAGTGGGAGGTCAGAGACATTCAGATGTAAAGTCTCTGTGTCCCCATACTCAAGTACTGTACTCCAGTATCATTTTGAGGTACTTTAACTGAGTATTCCCATTGTATACTGCTTTATACTTCTACTCCACTACATGTTGGCAGCCAAAATCATTTACTTCACTACATTTGATCTGTTAGTTTACAGAATCAGATTATGAATAAGAAATATAAATGAATCCATGAATTATAATGTATTGCTGTGATTTAAGATAACTGGAAGTCAGCTCCACATTTACTAGAAGCAGAATGTAAATGATAAACACATGAATCATCACTAATTATAATCCAATCTAATTTAAAGGGGCCCATATATACTGGTCATTTTCAAGTTGATATCAGTATTTAGTGTCTCTACTTTAAAGAGTCCTCTCCTGCTGATGTTCAGGTGTATATCAGTATGTAGTGTCTCTACTTTAAAGAGTCCTCTCCTGCTGATGTTCAGGTGTATATCAGTATGTATGTCTCTACTTTAAAGAGTCCTCTCCTGCTGATGTTCAGGTGTATATCAATATGTAGTGTCTCTACTTTAAAGAGTCCTCTCCTGCTGATGTTCAGGTGTATATCAGTATGTAGTGTCTCTACTTTAAAGAGTCCACTCCTGCTGATGTTCAGGTGTATATCAGTATGTAGTGTCTCTACTTTAAAGAGTCCTCTCCTGCTGATGTTCAGGTGTATATCAGTATGTAGTGTCTCTACTTTAAAGAGTCCTCTCCTGCTGATGTTCAGGTGTATATCAGTATGTAGTGTCTCTACTTTAAAGAGTCCTCTCCTGCTGATGTTCAGGTGTATATCAGTATGTAGTGCCTCTACTGGTAAAAGCATAATAGGGCCTCTTTAAATAACTAAGTGTTAAAAAACAATAATTCAGATGAAAAAGCTTTTTATAACATAATAAAAACATGGAAAAAGGACAGCGAGTTTCTTTGTACAAGGCCTTACATTGTTAGACAAAGGCAAGTTTAATTAGAACTAATCACACACAAAAATAAAATACTCTTACAAAATGATAGTGTTAACATAAATTGCATCAGTCAGCTATGAGAGATATAGTCCTGCTAGTGGATCATGCTATTAAAAAAACAAAAACATAGAGGCTCTCTTGATAAAAACGGGTCGTGTTTTTGCGTGTAGTGTAGGAACAGAAAGCGTGTGCACTGGACTGTAAATGTGTTAGAAAAGTCGCCGTTAAACACACACATCGTTCTGCTCGTGTGCAATTTCATTTTTTTCCTACTTAAGTTAAAAGATAAATTACAGGTCGTCGGATCCACACATATGAACAATATCTCGTTACTGTACAAAGCACCATCAGAGGACACTTCACTTTGCATACACATGTCCACATACATCGGTTATTTTTATTTTTTAAGTGTATGCAAATGTTGACAACAGTCCACGGTCATTAGAGATTGCTAGACAGGCAGCATCTTTTTTGAAAACATTCAAGACTTTCATTTTTAATACAAAACAATCCCTCTTTTTAGAAATAAAGACATCACTGGTTGTATCGTGAAGCGAACAGAGAGAACATGTCTCTCAGTTCCCTTTCAACCAAAAGCTCATAAGGACACATGCTGTGGGTGAATTTAAAGACCTTTTTAACCCCGTAACATTCAGGAAATCAAGACAGATGGTTTTTCTTCTCGTATAATCAAATGACATCTCCTGAGAATGTGGCTAGCTAGAGCTCTTGATTAATGTGAAGTGGCCACAAAGCAGTCGTATGTCAAGGCGTCTCAATAGAGAGGTGCAGGAATGAGTCCTAGAACCTGGACATTAGTTAGCATTTTAGCACTCCCTGGTCTGGAAGTCAATGGTTTTCTGAATGTGTTTTTGGTTGTTAGCCTGAAATAAGGACACAAGCTGAAGAGATGTTAACGTTTTGCTCACGACATAAAATATGTCAGTAAATACCACACTGGTGGATTTAAAAACAAAGATTGCTAACAATAAGACGACTAAACGTCATCACGCCCAACATTAGCCGTCTTTAGCTTAGCGGTGGTGACATGAAGTCATGTGACCGTGCTGTAGTTCCTTTATAGCCCAACATTAGCCGCCTTTAGCTTAGCGGTGGTGATGTGAAGTCATGTGACCGTGCTGTAGTTCCTTTATAGCCCAACATTAGCCGCCTTTAGCTTAGCGGAGGTGACGTGAAGTCATGTGACCGCGCTGTAGTTCCTTTATAGCCCAACATTAGCCGCCTTTAGCTTAGCGGTGGTGACGTGAAGTCATGTGACCGTGCTGTAGTTCCTTTATAGCCCAACATTAGCCGCCTTTAGCTTAGCGATGGTGACATGAAGTCATGTGACCATGCTGTAGTTCCTTTATAACCTAATGTTAGCTTTTTACTTCAGCGATCATAAAGTGGTGTTAATGTGTGGAGATTATCCTGCTGAACTAAACGTGTAAGTATCATAAACACTGAGATTATTTCCTGCAACAATCCAAAATCACATGGAGAGAACCCATTGGACCAGGGAGACGCTGCCTTCAGGGTCTTTTAACAGAAATACGTCATCCCTGCACCGCTGTATTAACCCTAGCAAACACACGGTGTGGTTAATGTCGTTTCAGGGTGGACTGACTTTGTGTTCTGCTTGGAAAGATGGAGCGTTGCTACATGGAGTACAGTTTGTAAAATATAAAAAAGGGAAGAGCCAGCAGCTTCTTGCAGGTTCCACGAGTTAGTAAAGAGTCTTGAGTTATTAGCAGCTGAAGAGATTCTTTAAAAGACATAGTGAAGACGCAGCGGATCCTCGGTCGTCTCTGAGCTCCTTCAGAGAGGATCTACTCCACAGCGAAGCCACACGTCTCCTCGATGGCAGTGAGCAACTTGTCGTACAGTTTGTCGTAAAGCTCGTACGGAGGAATGTCAATCCGGTTAAAACTGGGGAAAAAAGAGGGAACGAAAATATATTATATATTATATGATGCATCCAAGGACACCTTACAATTCCTAAAATATTCTAAGGAAAGAAATAATGATATTAGTAGAAACACAGCAGGTCTGGGTGGATGTTTGCTCACCAGGTGTGGGCTTTGGGCAGGTTGTTGGGGCTGGCATCGATCTGATGGATGGTGAAGAGCCGCGGCCCGGCAGCACCTGAACACACCGTCAGTTAGATTAAACTAATGCACCTTCACACACATCATCTCTATATCAATCAATCAATCACATGGATTTATAAAGCACATTCAAAAACGTGACCAAAGTGCTGTACAGAACAGAGCAGGTAGCCAACACAACCTTTCATAAAATAAGGCATAGACACTTTTATTCCCTAGTGTTTGACTCCTTATCTCGCATCAGCGAGATAAGGAGTCAAACGCTAAGGAATAAAAGTATGTTTTCCGCCTGGATTTAAAGCAGTCAATGGAAATAATACATTGTAATTGTTTATTTAGGGTTTAGATATTAAAAACTCAAAAGTAAGTACGTGTCCAACATTCCTGTTGTTGATCAGATGAATTGGATTCAGTAAAAAATGAATAATCTGAAACTAAATGGGTGAATATTCAAACTTGAGCCCCACACACACACACACACACACACACACACACACACACACACACACACACACACACACACACACACACACACACACACACACACACACACACACACACACACACACACACACACACACACACACACACACACACACACACACACACACACACACACACACACACTGAGGCACTGTTAGGCTGCCTTGTATGGTGAATGAGAGTAAAGAACATCCATCTGTTTGCATTTAGCTAATTATTGATCTAATATATCATTCCATTTACTTGTGTATAGAACCTTCTTGCACTTATTTGTATTTACTTGCACATGTACTTGTATTTGATCTGTTTTATTTGTTTTACAGGGTTCATACACTTTTTCACCAATGATTTTCAATGATTTTCAATGACTTCTCATGACCTTCACCTCATTTTCCATGACCAAAAAAATTACTCTCTCAGCGGTACCACTGACTTTTTATTTTAACATGGTGTGCCTATCTAAAACAAATCAAATAGTAGGCTTACTAGCTCCTACAGACTAAAGCCACTGTAGACTAGAGAGCGTGATCGTAAAAATCTCTCACCAGCAAAACACCTCGTCAGTTAAATGCCATTTTACGTTTCATTACTTTACGATACAGTATTTATTATCATTATAGTATTACTATTTCGGCGATTAGATGAAATATAAATTATATTTGATGCAACTTTGGTCACATTTCCATGACTTTTCCAAAACTTTGGGAAAAATATTGTTTTCCATAACTTTTCCAGGGCCTGGAATTAGCATTTTGAATTTCCATGACTTTTCCAGGTTTTGAATGACCGTAGGAACCCTGGTTTTATGTCCTATATATATATATTCATGTTGCTCTGTTGGAGGAGCTGGGACTTCAGTTTTTTATCTACACTGTAGCTGCTGTGCACATGATGATAAAGCCTTGAATCTTGAATGGAAATACGGAGCGAGTTAAATGGGCACCAGTAACAGGAAAATAAAGGGACTTTGTTGAACTGGAAACTTTGTATCTGACTTTTATTAACCTGGCAAGTTAAGTGTGCGTCGATTACGCCAAGATAGCGGATCCTCAGTGGCTTAAATCCTTGCCTCTACAGTCAGTCAAAAACAGTTTGCCCACTGGTTCTTATCTTTGCACCCACAGGGTTAATTAGCTCCTACACTCAGGTTAGCAAACACCATTAATCAGCGCTCAGACATTAGAAAGAGTACACCCTGAGTTAGACTCATTTCACATCTCCAAAAAGTGAATCAAAACGACAAACTACATAGATTTAGACACATGGGTGCGGGGGAAAAGCAAACTGGTTCTGAAGTGGATTGCTAGCTGACCTGAACTCATTTCCATGGAAAAGGGGTGCACCCTGGAGTGAGCCACAAAGGAAGCACTACACCACCACACCTTTGTACGGTATCACATTAACACGTTGCCCCTCTTTCAGCTGCAGAGTGCTCTAACTCTGAGTGAACGCTCACAAAGACGGCCGTTCACACCGAGACATTTCAGGATTGTTTTTCACACGTTGCATAACAAAGCTTCTACTTGCAGTTTTCAAGATTCAAAGGTTTTATTGTCATATGCTCATAAGCTACAGTGTAGAAATGGCACTGCAATTCTTCTGAGCTCCTCCAAAGATGCAACGTATATAATAAAATAAAAAAATAAAAATAGTGCAAGAAGTCTATATACATGTCAATAAAAAAATGGTAAATAGTTGTCCTCCAGGTGTTACCTCGCAGAGATGGCAAAAGTACACATCCTTTACTAAAGTAGAAGTACTGACTAAACTTCTTTACTCAAGTAAAAGTAAAGAAGTATGGGCTAAGAAATGTACTTAAGTAAAAAGTACCCATAACTAGCAGCTGTTTTAAAGAGTACCTGACCTCCCTTTATATTAATAGAACAATAATGTCATTGTTAGCTAATGAATGTTTCCATGCTGAACAACGGCAACATGACAACGTTTTCATTGGTCCCTCTTCTTTAGAGAAGACCAGGAAATGATGGATACACGGATCGTGTTCAAATCAATAGGCACGCAATGACTCTAAATAATAATGATCACGCCACCAAACACACATTCAAACTAAAGGAACCAGCCTGTTTGGAACATGGAAGACAGGGGTGCCCATTACGTCGATTGCGATCGACCGGTCGATCGCGAAGGTAGTGTGGGTAGATCGCATGGCATTGAAAAAAAAAAAAGGAAAGACATTTTTTTTTTAATTTTTTTTTTTTAATTTTTTTTTTTTTAAAGTTAGCCTATCATCCATCCTTACTATGGCATTTGCCACTTGATTGACGTACAGGTAAGCCAGTCTGAGTTGTATTGTGCCATACGGGTTCATGCAGTTATGAGGGGGCCTCACCTCTTCATCTGAAGCGCAAATGCCACAGTTTATCCGCCGTTTACTCCACTAGCACCCCCCCCCCCCCCCCCCCCCCCCCCCTCCTGCGCTCGCGACACAGATTGGGCAGGGGCGGCCCTGTAGGTAGATCTTTTGGGCTTGGTCATTTTAAAAGTAGCTCCCAAGCTGAAAAAGTGTGGGCACCCCTGATGTAAGAAGTAGAAAGTACAGGTATTTGGGTTCAAAATGTAAGAAGTAGAAAGTACAGGTATTTGGGTTCAAAATGTAAGAAGTAGAAAGTACAGGTATTTGGGTTCAAAATGTAAGAAGTAGAAAGTACAGGTATTTGTGTTAGAAATGTAAGAAGTAGAAAGTACAGGTATTTGTGTTAGAAATGTAAGAAGTCAAAGTAAAAAGTCATCAGAAAAATAAGTAGTGGAGTAAAGTACTGATACCAGAAACATGTACTTAAGTGCAGTAACAAAGTATTTGTACTCCACTACTTCCATCCTCTGCTTATGTATTATTTTCTTGCTGTTTAAAAATAGCTTAAAGTGTCTTATCGTATATAGTGAGTGTGTGTAACCGATAGATATGAATCAGAGTCACCAGTCCTATAACTCTGTGAGGCTGTACTTCCATATCTCAGTGATCTGTGTTTGAGGACATGACGTGTCTGCAGCATAATGACAGAGTTATGAGAAACATTCAATCGACAGATGAATTTGTACATCAGATTTCAGCATGGAACGTTTTGACTCGTGCATTACAAAACATTTCACTTGCACTGCACCACCTTGGTTTTCTAAGCAGTATACGCAAACAATCATTATAAGCAACCTGGAGCTTCTGGAGGCTCGCCTTGTTAACCTTGAGCCACAAGGGGGCAGTATAGAGACGAGTACAATAAGCTCTAAAGAGGTTCACCTTAACCTTATCTGAACACCAAGAGAATTTTCTAGCCAACATGTTAGCTTGTGTATATAAGACACGCCGCTGTCTATACATGTCATCATCATCAGCCATTTGATCTGTGATGATGTGTCCCAGATACTTAGTGTTACAGCAAACAGACAGCACCTGTCCTGACAGATAGAATCATGGGAAAGATTCTTATCCCCTTTTGCTCTGCAGATAATTACAGCGCTCTTCTTAGCATTGTATTCAACATCACATTTGACACCATAATCAGAACATATATTTAGCAACTGTTGAAATCCAGCACTGCTAGGCGAAACCATAGCCAAATCATCGGCATACATAAGATGGTTTACAATCACACATCCTGTTTTACAGACACGTAAATCATCTGATAGATCATTCATATAGATATTAAAAAGGCATGGTGAGAGGAGCCCCCCCTGGCCAACTCCATTACCAACACCAAATGGCGCCGAGACTGCATTCCCCCGTTTGATCCGCATGCTCTGGTTGGCATACCAATAAGCCAGGATCCTAATGATACTGTTGGGCACACCCCTTTGTTTATGATGGTTAACTCGGTCAAAAGCCTTAGAGGCATCAATGAAACCAATCAGAACAGTGGAACTCTGTCTTCTATATGTGTCTACCATTTCCTTCAAAGAATAGATGCATAGCTCGGTGCCATGCTTAGCCTTGAAGCCAAACTGGTTATCTGAGGTACATAAATGAGAACATAATCTATCTAGCAAAATTCTTTCCAGGACTTTGGATAACACACTGGCTAGAGCAATTGGTCTATAATGATCCAAGCTCCCTACCTTGCCCGCTTTGTCCTTAATGACAGGCACCAAGGTAACAGTCAACATGGAGTCCGGGAGCACACCATGAGTCATGAGGCCGGTAAAACAAATGGCAAGAAGAACTGCAACCTTCGGGCTTGCCAGTTTAAGGTGCTCTGCAGTGATTTCTTTTCATTTCATTTAATCGTTTATTTGAACAGGGACAATGCACATTAATGAACACTTTAGACAAATAATGCTTCAAGTGTAAATATGCCGGATTTGAGCTTTGAGCTAATTTCCATCCGCAGTCCCTGACACACAACATATAAGAACATGACATTTGTAAACATAGCAACAAATAAATACATGATATGCAAAAGAGCAAGAGCAGCACACACAAGCATTTACCACATGGCAGTACAATGTAGCAGCTACGACATATAAAGTGCAAGAGGAGATACCCCTGTGTTAAAGTGCATTTAGCGGTGATTGCACGTCTGTTTGTTTCTCATCCATTCTTTGAGTTGACCTTTGAAACTATTGAGAGTGGGACAATCCCGTGTCTCAGTTGGGAGGCTATTCCACAATGAGCTGCCTTTAACGGAGAGGACCTTTTGTCCGAAAGTGGTCCGTCTACGGTGGACTTCACAGTCTCCTCTGGTTTCTGACCTAGTGCAGCGTCCAGTGTGTTTTTTGTGGATGAATTCCCCTAAGGGAAGGAGGGGGGGGGGGGGGGAAGAAACTCAAGAAATTGTGTTTTTCAAGGATGGTACAGTGGTGGAATGAATTTGGCTTTCTGTCAAACACCTTGATAGCTCTCTTGTACAGCTGTTCTATTGGTTTCTGTTCGGTCAGAGCCGCTTGCTTTGTTATCAGCTAGCTGTGCAATTGCTCGATAAACCTCATGAGCTGTGATTCCCACTGTGTCACTTTTCACAACATTACCAACCTTGTAGGGGTCACTTTTAACACAATTAAGTATAGTAGAGTAATGTTGCCTCCACAACTCAGCTATGTTATGGGCTCCAGATACTCCCTCTATGGTACCATACATGGTGGTCAGTTTTCTGCTCTTAGTTTAATTAGTCCGAATCCTGACTCATAACTGCAGCTTTAAAAGTAAATCTGCAACTTCCTCACGATGGTGCCAAAGTGTGTGAATGGCTGTAAATTGTTAAATGCTGCTCTAAGAGGGTAAAGACTGGAAATGCGTGATAGAAATGCAGTCCATTTTCCATGTTTTTACACCGGGACATACAAATAAAATAAGTAGTGGAGTAAAGTACTGATGAATGTACTTAAGTACAGTAATGAAGTATTGTACTCTGTTACCTTGCAGGGCCTTGAACCCCTGCAGGGGGACTCTGGAGGACCCCGTGACGAACTGCAGCAGCCGGGCTCTCCGCTCTTCGTCAAACGTCTCCACGGCTTTCCAGAACCACTTCACGATGTTGCTGTCCAGCGTGCAGTGCTTCAGACGCGTGTTGGTCCTCCAGTCAGCGATGTCGATCTTACCCAGACCGCAAACTATCAGCTGCAGGGAGAGGAGAGAAGAGGAAGATTATTATATTAGTATTATTATTATTTATTTATAATTTTTTGAATGACAGAAAATACATATTATTTGTATTTATTAATATTTGTATTTATTAATAATTATTTGAATTACAGAAAATACATATTATTTGTATTTATTAATATTTGTATTTATTTATAATTATTTGAATTACAGAAAATACATTATTTGTATTTATTTATAATTATTTGAATTACAGAAAAGACACATTTTGTATGAGTTTTGTTGTCCTTATCAGGGTTTAGTCTGCGCCCTCTTACTCTCGACGCGCGCCCTCTTCTCTCGACGTGCGCCCTCTTTCTCTCGGCGCGCGCCCTCTTTCTCTCGACGCGCGCCCTCTTTCTCTCGGCGCGCGCCCTCTTTCTCTCGGCGCGCGCCCTCTTTCTCTCGGCGCGCGCCCTCTTACTCTCGACGCGCGCCCTCTTTCTCTCGACGCGCGCCCTCTTTCTCTCGACGCGCGCCCTCTTTCTCTCGGCGCGCGCCCTCTTACTCTCGGCGCGCGCCCTCTTTCTCTCGGCGCGCGCCCTCTTTCTCTCGGCGCGCGCCCTCTTTCTCTCGGCGCGCGCCCTCTTTCTCTCGGCGCGCGCCCTCTTTCTCTCGGCGCGCGCCCTCTTACTCTCGACGCGCGCCTCTTTCTCTCGACGCGCGCCCTCTTTCTCTCGACGCGCGCCCTCTTTCTCGACCGCGCCCTCTTTCTCTCGGCGCGCGCCCTCTTACTCTCGACGCGCGCCCTCTTACTCTCGACGCGCGCCCTCTTTCTCTCGACGCGCGCCCTCTTTCTCTCGACGCGCGCCCTCTTTCTCTCGGCGCGCGCCCTCTTTCTCTCGGCGCGCGCCTCTTACTCTCGACGCGTGCCCTCTTTCTCTCGGCGCGCGCCCTCTTACTCTCGGCGCGCGCCCTCTTTCTCTCGGCGCGCGCCCTCTTTCTCTCGGCGCGCGCCCTCTTTCTCTCGGCGCGCGCCCTCTTTCTCTCGGCGCGCGCCCTCTTTCTCTCGGCGCGCGCCCTCTTACTCTCGACGTGCGCCCTCTTTCTCTCGACGTGCGCCCTCTTTCTCTCGGCGTGCGCCCTCTTACTCTCGACGTGCGCCCTCTTTCTCTCGGCGTGCGCCCTCTTACTCTCGACGTGCGCCCTCTTACTCTCGACGTGCGCCCTCTTTCTCTCGGCGTGCGCCCTCTTTCTCTCGACGTGCGCCCTCTTACTCTCGACGTGCGCCCTCTTTCTCTCGACGTGCGCCCTCTTTCTCTCGGCGTGCGCCCTCTTACTCTCGACGTGCGCCCTCTTTCTCTCGGCGTGCGCCCTCTTACTCTCGACGTGCGCCCTCTTTCTCTCGGCGTGCGCCCTCTTACTCTCGACGTGCGCCCTCAAACCAAAATGCAGATTTTCCCCTAAAATGTTAAAGTGATTCCAGAAAACAATATTTCTGTTCCTCAAAAACGAATTCCTCCAGAAAGTGAGCATCAAACTGAGCGTCAGACACAGCTTTGTTTTCACGGAGCTCCGACGTCACGTTGTTGTTTACGTCCGCAGAGACATCTTGTTTACGAGCGTCACGAGAATTGATCAATCTTATCAACAAGATCCGCGCCTCAGTATCATTCTATATCTTATAGTATATATGTGTATGTATTTAATATCATTGAAGCATGTCATGTCAGTCCTTCTGGGTTTACTCATTATTACTAACTGTTGTCAAGTTAGTTTTGTTGTTGTTGTTTTATCTTAACCATTATGTGTGGGAAATCTAAAAAGCCAAAGGTGGAGGAGGAAGAGGAGGAGGAAGAGGAGGAGGAGGAGGAAGAGGAGGAGGAGGAAGAGGAGGAGGAGGAGGAAGAGGAGGAAGAGGAGGAAGAGGAGGAGGAGGAAGAGGAGGAGGAAGAGGAGGAGGAGGAGGAGGAAGAGGAGGAGGATGAAAACGAGGAGGAGGAAGAGGAGGAGGAAGAGGAGGAGGAAGAGGAAGAGGAGGAAGAGGAAGAAGAGGAAGAAGAGGAAGAGGAGGAGGAAGAGGAGGAAGAGGAAGAAGAGGAAGAGGAGGAGGAAGAGGAAGAAGAGGAAGAGGAGGAGAAAGAGGAAGAAGAGGAAGAGGAGGAGGAAGAGGAGGAGGAAGAGGAAGAGGAAGAGGAGGTGGAGGAGGAAGAGGAGGAAGAGGAGGAAGAGGAGGAGGAGGAAGAGGAGGAGGAAGAGGAGGAGGAGGAGGAGGAAGAGGAGGAGGATGAAAACGAGGAGGAGGAAGAGGAGGAGGAAGAGGAGGAGAAGAGGAAGAGGAAGAGGAAGAAGAGGAAGAAGAGGAAGAGGAGGAGGAAGAGGAGGAAGAGGAAGAAGAGGAAGAGGAGGAGGAAGAGGAAGAAGAGGAAGAGGAGGAGAAAGAGGAAGAAGAGGAAGAGGAGGAGGAAGAGGAGGAGGAAGAGGAAGAGGAAGAGGAGGAGGAGGAGGAGAAGAGGAGGAGGATGAAGAGGAGGAGGAGGAGGATGTGGAAGAGGAAGAGGAAGAGGAGGAGGAAGAGGAGGAGGAAGAGGAAGAGGAGGAAGAAGAGGAAGAGGAGGAAGAGGAGGAGGAGGAGGATGAAGAGGAGGACGACGAGGAGGAAGAGGAGGAGGAGGAGGAGGAGGAGGAAGAGGAGGAGGAAGAGGAGGAGGAGGGGGAGGGAGGAGGAAGAGGAGGATGAAGAGGAGGGGGAGGAGGAGGAAGAGGAGGGGGAGGAGGAGGAAGAGGAGGAGGAGGAGGAGCCTGTGACCTACGTTTTCCATTGACATATCTACACTGTAGCTAATGTACAAATGACAATAAAAGCCTTGAATCCTTGAATCCTTGAATCCTAAATGTCCTTGAATCCTTGAATCCTAAATGTCCTTGAAGGTGCATGTAGATGTGTGAGACGTGATGAGGTGACCCCAGTACCTCGAGCTCCTTCTCGTCGAAGGCCTTCAGCAGGTGTTGGGGGATGACCTCGTTGAAGCCCTTCTGCAGCGCGAGGAACTGAGCCTCGATGCCTCGCAGGAAGCGCCAGCTGACGTACAGCCTCACGTACTCCTTCTTGGAGTCCTGCGTGACGGGGAGGCTCTTCCCGCTGGGCTTCAGCTCGTGCTGGATCATCTCTCCGTATGCATTGTGCTCCACGCAGAACGTGTGGTCCAGCACCCCCGTGATGTCGTTGTCCCTGAGGAGAGGAGACCTTTTAGATCACTGTGGGACGACAGTAACAAGCTTTTATATCATTACTGTAGGTACAAAGAAAGAGGTTCCAATAGAACACTGGGGAGCTCCTTTAGTGGCTCGTGTGATCAGATAACATTTACTTCATTAATCCTAAATTCAGATTTCTTGTTTCATATGCATGTTCAAAAGGCAATGCACATAACTTAAAGGTCACCTATCGTGCTATTTTTAGGCAATAGCATAGGTCTCAGATATATAAAAAATATATAAAAAACATGTCTATGAAGTGTTTTGCTCAAAATACCAAACAGATCCCCCATTCTAGCCATACCTCATATCCCTCTATTTCACTTCCTGTTTCTAAAGTGCTGATTCTGGGTATAAAGCTTTAAAAAATTGATTAAAATAAAAGAGGAGGGGGCTGAGCTCATGCGGGACCCGGCAGCTACTGTCTAAACTAAATACTGCCGTGATGAAACGCCATATCATGGATTATCAAGGATTCTTTCTGAAACAGTATGGAGCTCAAAGGCTTTCTCTCTTGCCGGTTATACCACAAGGTGAGTTCCTTTTTATTTCCTGCTTCTTCACACACATGCTCTCCAGTACAGGTTAGCTCTGAGTGTTAGCGATGCTAATGTAAACACCGACCACATTACGTCCAAAACAGTCGGGCATTGTTTCTGATAGCAACGTTTCTGATTGGGCCGTGGGTCCACATTTCAGATATTACGTCATATCGGACGCAAATCTGGATCAGCTCCGTTGTTCCCCCCGTTTTTAGAGATGTGGGTACGGAGGGAAAGAGAGAGGGTTTTATTTTCTGACGCTGCGTGAGTTCCCTGAAACACCGGGGACACATAGTTATGTAAAAAAGTATAATTATATTTTAATAATTATTAGTTGCATTAATTTAATGTTTTGAGCTTGTTATAAAAAATGTATATAAATTAAAATAAATATAACAGTACATTTATACGTATCACAGTATAAAAATAGAGTATCGAAAGAACGTTATAATACACTATAATAGACCAAGCTACTAGTAAAAAAAAGAAACAAAAGATATTATATACATTATGTAAGAGTGTGTATTGATCCATTAAAACAGCAGATGTTATTAAATCATTTTTAAAATTGCACCGCTTTTCACTTTACATTTGATATACTGCATATATTTGATTAGTAATCCTTCATATCCTTGTTGTTCCTTTTTGGTTGATTGACAATATGGCACACCAAAAGCAGAACTGTGAACATCAATCACCTTCAAATAAAAACATTTAAATAGCCATCTGTCCTTCGCCTCATGAGGTTAAGGAGAAGTGGTTAGGAAAAGACACATGAGCTGATTCTTTGGACTATTCGACCAAAACCTAAAACTAAAATGTAAAGACGAGAAAAAGGATTTGAGTTGTCGACGCGTCCTCTGTTCCCCTCAAGCCTCTCGGGGAAACATCGAATAAAGGCAAAAAAACCCTGAAGAACTTATACTGATGTAGGATCACTGAAAGACTCTAGAGGGCGCTGTCCTCAAAGTAGGGGAGAGAGGGATGAACTCAAAACTCATCAGTTTGCAGGAAAGAAAATATCTGTATAACTTTATTTAAACTTATTTCTTTACAAGTACAGAAACGTACTTTACTGAGTTTGCAGAGCTGTTATTGGGGATTCAGAAATGTACTTTGAATGTACACCGAAGAGTTATTACTGTTCAGAATCAGGTTTATCACCAGGGAGGTTAACACAGACGAGGAATTGACTTGGTGTTGTGGTGTATACATAAACATAAAACACAGGTATAAAACTATTATAAGAAAAATATAGTAAAATATGGCAGTATTTACATTGAATATGGTTGAAATCGTAGAAATAGAATTGGTATAATGAAAAACAAGATATTGTGTACATTGTGTTAATGTAATGCATAGAGTCTCTGATGTTGCTGAGGTAAAGTGTCAGTGGGTTATTGAGTTATATGTTAATAGAGGTGGGAAGTAGTGGAGTACAAATACTCGTTCTTAAGTACATGTTTCTGGTATCAGTACTTTACTCCACTACTTATTTTTCTGGCGACTTTTTACTTTGACTTCTTACATTTTGAACCCAAATACCTGTACTTTCTACTTCTTACATTTTGAACACAAATCCCTGAACTTTCTACTTCTTACATTTTGAACCCAAATACCTGAACTTTCTACTTCTTACATTTTGAACTCAAATACCTGTACTTTCTACTTCTTACATTTTGAACCCAAATACCTGTACTTTCTACTTCTTACATGTTGAACACAAATACCTGTACTTTCTACTTCTTCCATGTTCCAAACAGGCTGGTTCCTTTAGTTTGAATGTGTGTTTGGTGGCGTGATCATTATTATTTAGAGTCATTGCGTGCCTATTGATTTGAACACGATCCGTGTATCCATCATTTCCTGGTCTTCTCTAAAGAAGAGGGACCAATGAAAACGTTGTCATGTTGCCGTTGTTCAGCATGGAAACATTCATTAGCTAACAATGACATTATTGTTCTATTAATATAAAGGGAGGTCAGGTACTCTTTAAAACAGCTGCTAGTTATGGGTACTTTTTACTGAAGTACATTTCAAAGCCTCTTTACTTTTACTTGAGTAAAGAAGTTTATTCAGTACTTCTACTTTTACCAGAGTATTTTTAAACACGAGTATCTGTACTTCTACTTGAGTAAAGGATGAGTGTACTTCTGACATCTCTGGTTATATGAATGTGCTTGTATTGAGTGTATAAAGTGTGTGTGCTGGTATTGAGTGTATAAAGTGTGCGTGCTGGTATTGAGTTGTATAAAGTGTGTGTACGTACAGGATCCACACCAGGCTGTTGTGCAGGTCGGGGTCCACAGACTCCATGTCGTCCAGAGTGATGGGTTTCCCCAGCAGCTGTTTGTAGAACGGCAGCGTGAAGCCCCCGTCGATGTAGTGACCGTGAAACACCGCCATGCCCATGATCCGGCCCACGAAGTGGAAGTACGACAGATGCTCCTGAAGGGGAAGGAACACGGTCCGTCAAGGAGCAATACAGAGGAGAGTTAAGAGCTGAAGGGACTGATGATAAAGTGTAGAGTGCTTTATTTACTCCAGGGGGAGATTAGGTTTACAGGCTGTCGCTCTATTGTAGAATTAAATTAATTATACGAAGAAAAATGTAATAATAATCATTTTAATTTTTTTTAAATGTGCAATAAAAACGTAACACTAAATAGAATAAAATATGTTTTTAAATATCATAAGTTAAAGTCGAAATGTGCATAAAGAAAAACTTGAGAAGTTTGAACACAAAAAGTGCTTCACATTTATATATTGATTGATTGATTGATTGATAGTAAAATAAATAAATGACAAAACAAAAAATGTTGCAGTACATAGTCATGTAATAGAAAACAAAACAAAGTGACATTTACAACAACAACAACAACAACAACAACAACAACAGCATTAGCAACATAAACAGTCCCACATCTAGTGTTCGTGTAAAAAGAATGATGAATAAAAAGGACTCAATTACTGTCATGGACCCAATGAATAATGACACTTGAGACAATGAGCTTCTTAGCTGCTCTAGAAGTAGTCTCAGTATTTGCTTCAGGTCTGATAGCGCTCACCAAAAAGTCAACAAAAAAGGATTGAAGAAACCCTTCTGAATGTTTGTTTAAAGAAACATAACATCTGGCTAAAATATGTACTTTTTGGTTGTTGTGAACGACTGAGACTCACAGGGTTCACGGCAGAGTCGGGGTTGATCTGCAGAGTGTAGATGTCATCTCGTGAATACTGGAAGAGTCCGTAGTATGGGTTCAGCATCTCATGAGACAGCAGGTACAGCCACTCCCTGATCACAGAGGAGATATTACATATACTACAGAGGAGAAGTACAACACAGAGGAGAAGTACAACACAGAGGAGAAGTACAACACAGAGGAGAAGTACAACACAGAGGAGATATGAAGTACAACACAGAGGAGATATGAAGTACAACACAGAGGAGAAGTACAACACAGAGGAGATATGAAGTACAACACAGAGGAGAAGTACAACACAGAGGAGAAGTACAACACAGAGGAGAAGTACAACACAGAGGATGCTACAGGTGTATCAGAGTCAGGAAGAAGACGTTACCCAAAATAAACTCGAGTGAGAGAGCTGTGTTCTCTGGTTCCTCCACCAGGGGGCAGCAGAGTGACACAGCTTTTACAGAGTGTGTGTTTCATGTTAATGCTTCTCTCTTTTGTTCTCCTGCTGCTCACCTGGCCACTCCTCCGTAATCCAGCCCCTCCTCTGCTCTGAACTTCACCATTAGCCTTTTCCACAAGTCCTTCGGCCTCATCTTCATCACCTGGCGATACGACTCCTGCAGCACAGATGCAAAGAAACATCGTTAGAGAAACAGTCGACAGCTGTTTACTTACTGACCTCTTTGCTGCAGACAATTTGCAATTTGCAACTAACGATCCGTTTTCATTGTCCAGATATCATTCAATCGTTTTCTGTTATTGTTGTTGACTGATCTAAGATATGTCGATCTGTGTTTTTCAAAGTCTAAGATGCCTCTCTCCAATGTTTTGTTTTGTAAACATCAAATTAGAGATTTGTTTCCAATTAATTGTCAAGGAGGAGTAAAAAAAAACATTTTCAAATCTGGAATCAGAGAATTACTTTCTTTATTTCGTTGTTTTTACAAAACAATGTATTCAGGTTACATTTACTCTAAATTGTGATACTTAGATTAGCGTCCTGATTACATTTCTTACAGGTATTTAGTTATTGTAACCCTCTTAACTGATGAGGGTAAGTTATAATAATAAACTCCAGGGACATGCACAGACATTTGGAGGGGCTATTGCTCTAAACTGGAAAAAGGGCCTCCCCCCCGAAAAAAATCACAAGACCTTTGGAAAATTCTAACTTGTTTTTAATGTAAAAGAAACCAAAAATGTTTTACATTAACTAATTTGAAGAGTAATTCACATTATCATCTCATAACAAAATAAGCTAAGGCGACTACTTGCATTCGGTAGCTCATAAAAGGAAAACCAGGGACATTTTTAGTTGTGCGGTCCATATCTCATTAAAATATCTAATGTTACTAACTAAAGAGAAAATGGGGACAATTCTGTTTTATGTAGTTTGACCTTTGTAACTGCTGTGCAGACATACTGATAAAATAGGGCTTCTAACTAATGACCTTAAATAAACTCACTAATTAATGAAACCAGTTCAATTCACATTATTCTTATTCTTATCATTCTTTATCAGCGCAGTAACGGTACGGTATCTAATTACTTATTTATGTAGTATTCCATAACTTAATAACAGAGATGGTCAAATGAATTAGAGACATGGCAGGAATCCTACAATGAAGCGGGACAGTGAAGTGTTCTCCTGAGAGAGGGCGATCAAGAGAAGAGAGAGAGGGTGAGGGAGTTTACAGATGAAAAGACACAGAAAGACAGAAGCACAATAATAAGTATATTTAGGTGTTTTTTTGTAAATAACAGACGGTGTGAAGAGGAAGATAAGTCCCCTGGTTTGTCGCCTATACTCTAACTGCCATGAGAAAACTCAAAATCAATTTCCCAAAATCCGACACTAGAGGTGGTCTTTAACGCACCGGCAGATGACAGCGCTGACAAGGTGTGTTTTATCGCAGCGAGACGCTACAATACTAATTGTGGGTTAATCATGTTGATTCGGCCACAACAGAAAAAAAATAAAAATAAACTCTCGCTCTCTCCAGAGGGGCAGGTCAGGGCAAACGGGCCGTTGCCCGGGCAACATTAGCCCGTACCTGTGCACATCCCTGATAAACACACGTCTCCAGGTTTCACTTTGCCGTGCAGAAACACCCGGAGAGGAGCTGCGGGAGAAATGGGAACGTCTTATCTAAAAAAAAGTACACAGCTCGCTTCACTGCAGTTCTGTTTAACTTAACCTCAAGACGTCCTCCCCCCCCCCCCCTCTCACATTGAGATCAGCCAACAAAAATGTCTTGGTTCAGATTAACAGACGTGGCTGTTCCAGAACATTCCAGCGCATTTTTTACGAGGCTCAGGCAGTCTGCAGGTGTTGCTGCTCTGAAGATGCAGAAAAAAACCTCCCCAGCTGAGACAAGATGTGCCGGAGAGAGACCTCATCTAAAACAAGACGTCTGCTTTACATTTCTGACTCCACACATCATAGATAACTGTGAGAGAGGAAGACTTCTCACAGACAAACTGCACGATGACCTTCATGGGAGGAGACCAGGAGAAGAGCCTGGTGTTTAATACATTTAACTAGTGGCCAAATGGTGCTACTACAACTGCCTAAAAACACTTTCCCATTGATCTAAATTGGAAAACAGCAAACACATATATTTTCCTTTGAATATCCATTAACGTTCTAAAAGTTGCATAACTTGCTTAAAGGCTGAATCCAAGTTATTTTCCCTCTACATTCATTAGACTGAGCCGAAACCAGACGCAAGGTAGCGGATGGGAGGCGGGGCTTAAGTATGTGGGTGGGGCTTACGTTTGGAGGTGGGGTCAAAGGAAAAAGTGTGCATGCTCCATGGGTACAATGGAACAAAAATACCCATACCTTCCCTAGATCTTTCCTGGATTTTCCTTGATCTTAGATCTTCCCTAGACCTATCTTAGATCTGCCCCGTATCTTCCCTGGATTTCCCCATGATCTTTCTAAGATGTTCCCTGGATGTTCCCTGGATGTTCCCTAGATCTTCCCTAGACAATCCCTAGATCTTTCCTAGATGTTCCCTTGATCTGACCTTGGTCTTCCCTAGACAATCCCTAGATCTTTCCTAGATGTTCCCTTGATCTGACCTTGGTCTTCCCTAGACAATCCCTAGATCCTCCCATGATCTTCTCTGGATCTTACATAGATCTTTCTTTGGTCTTCCCTAGATATTCCAGCCACTCTTCCGCATCGGAAGATCCATACCAATTTAGGCGTAGCTTATCAGGTTTTCCCATTTCACATATCTCCAATTCATCTTGTGATTGTACTTTGATTTTCAACTGTTTGAAAATAAATAAACACCATACTTCTATTGTTTAAAGCTGTCAGTGCTGAATGTGGGTTTGTTGGCTTTAGCTTCGGAGAAAATTTGATCCTGCAGGTGGTTGTGCAATGGAGCAAATATTAAACTCTTGTTTTCCTACCATTTCGTTATGCATTCTTAATTAATTTCATGCATGCTCTGGCTGTGCCGATTGAATTTCCCTTTGGATTAAATCATGTACCCGTTAAAAAACAACCCCCCATCAGATGACTTCCTGACACAACAACACAGACTATAACACCACTTGTTATTAAATACCAACTATGTGCAATATGTGCAATATATATTTGCCGTTAATAACTGTGCAATAATAACCTGGCAGCTAAATCTTCAGAACTGTTACAGGATGTCTATTTTTATAAAAAAAAAAAAATCTTTAAAGGTCCCCTATTATACTGTTCTTCATCAATATATCACAGGTCTCAGATATATCCAGAACCTGTCTCTGATTGGCTGAAACACCAAACAGATCATTGCAGCATCCCATAATCCCCTCTGTTTCAGCCCTGTTTCCAAAGTGCTGATTCTCTGTCTGTTACTTTAGATGAAAATAAGGAGCCCCTCCCCACGCCCCTCTGAGAGAGATTTGGTTACAAAGAACTCAATGGTGCTCTAGGAGGAGATTCAGGTGATAATGGGGGGGGGGGGTTACCTTGGTTGGTGATTGGCTAATGGTTACACAAGACAAAACATCGTTATGACATCATAAAGTGGCCAAAATCTGATCAGCTCATTTTCAGACAGGTTTTTATAGAAATGGATCAGGACAAAAAGAGAGAGAATCTTTGTTCCTGAAACTTTCAGAGTCTCTTTACACAGAGGGGACACATGTTGATGTAGAAGAGACATGAAGAAGAGGGGACACATGTTGATGTAGAAGAGACATGAAGAAGAGGGGACACATGTTGATGTAGAAGAGACATGAAGAAGAGGGGACACATGTTGATGTGTAGAAGAGACATGAAGAAGAGGGGACACATGTTGATGTAGAAGAGACATGAAGAAGAGGGGACACATGTTGATGTAGAAGAGACATGAAGAAGAGGGGACACATGTTGATGTAGAAGAGACATGAAGAAGAGGGGACACATGTTGATGTAGAAGAGACATGAAGAAGAGGGGACACATGTTGATGTAGAAGAGACATGAAGAAGAGGGGACACATGTTGATGTAGAAGAGACATGAAGAAGAGGGGACACATGTTGATGTAGAAGAGACATGAAGAAGAGGGGACACATGTTGATGTAGAAGAGACATGAAGAAGAGGGGACACATGTTGATGTAGAAGAGACATGAAGAAGAGGGGACACATGTTGATGTAGAAGAGACATGAAGAAGAGGGGACACATGTTGATGTAGAAGAGACATGAAGAAGAGGGGACACATGTTGATGTAGAAGAGACATGAAGAAGAGGGGACACATGTTGATGTAGAAGAGACATGAAGAAGAGGGGACACATGTTGATGTAGAAGAGACATGAAGAAGAGGGGACACATGTTGATGTAGAAGAGACATGAAGAAGAGGGGACACATGTTGATGTAGAAGAGACATGAAGAAGAGGGGACACATGTTGATGTAGAAGAGACATGAAGAAGAGGGGACACATGTTGATGTAGAAGAGACATGAAGAAGAGGGGACACATGTTGATGTAGAAGAGACATGAAGAAGAGGGGACACATGTTGATGTAGAAGAGACATGAAGAAGAGGGGACACATGTTGATGTAGAAGAGACATGAAGAAGTGGATTTTGCATAATAGGTGACCTTTAATTTTGTATGCATGCTTCTTAGGTAACATTAAGCTGTCTTTGGCTCTATTCTGCTGTAACAAATGTACATTTCCCCTCTGTGGGACGAATAAAGGTATTCTGATTCTGATTGTTGTTCTCTCCGTCCTCACCTCAAAGATCTCCTCGCGGGACACCTCGATGCGGCAGTGTCCGGCCTGCGGCTGCTGCTGGGACAGCTCCTGCCGCAGGATCTTCAGCTTCTGGACCAGGTCTCTCTTGTACTTCGGCACCGTGAGGCACTCGTTCTCCTCGGGCAGCTGGGCGGGCGAAACCGGAACCTGCTGGACCTGGTCCTTCAGATGGTTCTGACGACTGGGAGGAGGGCGGGGAAACAAGGCGAGAGAAATCAGAATGTTGTTATAACTACTGGCTGCTATTTAGAGAGATGAACATACGATACGATAATACTTTAATGGTCAGATCAAGTCTGAAATGCTCCTTGCATCCCAGCAGCTCCATGTGTAACATCAACAGACAAATATCAAGACACGACACATGAGAAACAAACAACAAACATTTAACATAACGGCAGGATCAGTGAGAGAAAAGCTGCTCAAAGAGCCTTCAGCGTGCATTTGATCTGGATTCAGCTCTGTGTTTACGGAGAGGATCGACTGGAGCACAAAGGATGCTTCAGTCTGACTTTAAAGAACAATGTAATGCATAATGTTTGTGGGGTATATAACAGTCAGTGGGGGTCTCTGGATAGGCCAAGTGTCAGATGTATGAATGTTTGCTTCATTTTATTCTCAAGAAATAAGACCAAAATGTGCCAAGAACTTAAAAAGAAAGCAGCGATTCATGATGAAATGTTTCAAACACAGCGGCTAACCACAGTATCAGCAGTGTGGCTGAGAACGTCTTCTGTGGGTAAAGATCACAGGGGTCTCCACTGTGTTAGGAAGACAGTCTCAGAGGGTGGCATAACACACACACACACACACACACACACACACACACACACACACACACACACACACACACACACACACACACACACACACACACACACACACACACACACACACACACACACACACACACACACACACACACACACACACACAATAAAAAGAGCCTTTATTGGGCCGGCACTAAAGGATAATGTGCACAGTGGCCTTTTGCACTCCGGTGGGGGGGTCGCAGGGTCATAAACAGAACGAGCACAGAGGGTGCTGGAAAAAATACACATGTCTGTCTGTCTGTCTGTCTGTCTGCTTGAAATCAGGTCTGTGGTTAACACAAGCTGAAGAGATTTTTGTCCTACGACATCAAATACGTCAGTAAATACCACACTGGTCTAAATGAGACGACTAAACGTCATCACGCCCAACATTAGCCACCATTAGCTTAGCGGTGGTGAAGTGAAGTCATGTGACCGTGCTGTAGTTCCTTTATAGCCCAACAATAGCCGCTTTTAGCTTAGCGGTGGCGACGTGAAGTCATGTGACCGTGCTGTAGTTCCTTTATAGCCCAACATTAGCCACCTTTAGCTTAGCAGTGGTGACGTGAATTCATGTGACCATGCTGTAGTTCCTTTATAGCCCAACATTAGCCACCTTTAGCTTAGCGGTGGTGACGTGAAGTCATGTGACCGTAATGTAGTTCCTTTATAGCCCAACATTAGCCGCCATTAGCTTAGCGGTGGTGACGTCATCATAAACGTTTGTTTGTCACAGAGATTATTTTCTGCAATGGAGAAATCCCAATGGATTTTTGTGGAGGGAACCAGGGAGAGGCTAACTTTCAAGTTGTCCTACAAAAATACGTCATCCCTGCACCTCTCCATTTGTAAGGTTCTTTCTGAAATTGAAGCTCAATCGCTAAAATACAGACTGATGTGTCAGACTGTATTCTGAAACGTCTCGACTGAAATCGGCTCCTCTCAACTATCCGCTCTATATCTTGCCTTCTCCTCGACCACAATGACAACGTCTCCTCCACAAAGTGACTGAGTTTGGTTTCTGCTGTCTGCCCAGCACAATCCAGTTTCTGCTAAATCACTTCCTGCAATCCCAGAAAGCCACAGAGGGGCCTCAGAGGACACCGAGACGTCCTCCTGAAGCCTCTTTATCGCCTGCAGACTAGACTCCAGAGGTGGGAAGTAGTGGAGTACAAATACTTCATTACTGTACTTAAGTACATTTATCTGGTATCAGTACTTTACTCCACTACTTATTTTTCTGACGACTTTTTACTTTGAATTCTTACATTTTGAACACAAATACCTGAACTTTCTACTTCTTACATTTTGAACACAAATACCTGTACTTTCTACTTCTTACATTTTCCAAACAGGCTGCTTCCTTTAGTTTGAATGTGTGTTTGGTGGCGTGATCATTATTATTTAGAGTCATTGCGTGCCTATTGATTTGAACACGATCCGTGTATCCATCATTTCCTGGTCTTCTCTAAAGAAGAGGGACCAATGAAAACGTTGTCATGTTGCCGTTGTTCAGCATGGAAACATTCATTAGCTAACAATGACATTATTGTTCTATTAATATAAAGGGAGGTCAGGTACTCTTTAAAACAGCTGCTAGTTATGGGTACTTTTTACTTAAGTACATTTCAAAGCCCTCTTTACTTTTACTTGAGTAAGAAGTTTAGTCAGTACTTCTACTTTTACCAGAGTATTTTTAAACACGAGTATCTGTACTTCTACTTGAGTAAAGGATGTGTGTACTTTTGCCCTCTCTGATAGACTCACGGATGGGAGGGGAGGTGAGGGAGGAAGAGGGGAGGTGAGGGAGGAAGAGGGGAGGTGAGGGAGAGCATCTCCTCCTGCACGTTCACCATAAATCAAACATTCCTGCTCCTCTCTCGCCTGTTTCAGAGCTCTCTCTTCTCTTTCCAACATCTCTACCCATGAGCTGGTGCATGTTGACTAAAGTTGGCGTAGTAAAAGCAATGTTTTCACTGTGCAACTAATCACAAATGTCTGGGAGATGACACGGATATTCCTGTACGGAGGGCGATCCTGCAGCCAAGGATTCAGTTACCGTTCTAACCTTGAATTTGGGGAAGACTGCAACATCATATAACCAGAAAACGCTCAGTCTGGATGCTCAGGCAGTGTCGTTAGCAAATAAAAAAAGGCCATAAACTGTAACTTTGACATATATATATATATATCGAACATTCTTGTGGGGTGACGGCACACGAGGGGTGAACATTTCTAACATCCCGGACTTGATAAAAGGCAGATGTCTTGATGGAAATCCATGACGACTGATATCTTTTCCAGTCACGAGCGAGAAAGTCCCTCCGAAGTCTTTTCTATGCGCGGTAATGGAGCAGCTTTAGTTGGGACAGAAACTGGAAATAAATAGGTTCTTTTAGAGTGTTAATGTGATGAGAACGCACTGTTTATATACAGTCATTCCACTAATCTCAGGCCCACGTGTCCTTGAATAACCAGGAGATGTACGGCATTTCAATCTTAAGGCCCGGACACACCAAGCTGACAACAAAGAACTGACACAGAGGACCCCCGACTGTTGCGTCGCCTCGCGTCTCTGCGTCTTGAACATGTGTCGCACTGGAACACACCGCAAAGACTTCAGCCGACGGCCAAGAAGCACGTACGAACTGCGCATGCGTGAGTGGCAATAACTCTCCTTACCAGCAGGCGGCGGTAGTGTGTATTCGTCATTCAAAAGAGGCAACCGGAAGACAGACTGCGTGATAACCGAGAGAAGAAGAACAGACTGCGTGATATAAACAAACAACAAATAGCGTGTGCGTTCCATTTTCACTCTACAGCGAGAAGCTCACGGGGCTTTCCCGAACCTGTGTCGAGAGCTGGAGTTAAATGACATCTCAGATTTGCCTTCTTAATAGTTTGTTTGGGTCCCTCACTTCCGTTTCGCTTCTCATGCACTGATTCGCTAGCTGAACAGCCAATCAGGGTGATTTATTTTGCCGACAGCCTTTGGCCGATTGCCCACCGATTCCACATGTAGAATCGGCCGAAAAGGTGTCGGCCCGGCTGAAAAGACACGACGGTGCGGGACGCACCAATCTGAGTAGGGCGTGTCGACGCTCATCGTCGGCCTGACGCTCATCGTCGGCCTGACGCCCATCGATGGCCAAAATCGGCTTGGTGTGTCCGGGCCTTAACACTTTATGTGAGTTTTAGATGATTTTAACAAATGAATTTAATGACATTTGGCAGCTGCAGAGAAACCATTGCCTGTGTATAACATCATTCCCGTGCAGGCTTTGGGAGGGTTACATCTAATGGGATAATCAGGATACAAAAAAAGCAGTATTCCCTCACATTTACATAAAAAAAACCCAAAAGCATTTCTAAGATTTGGGGATAACTAGAAGATGACAGTGTTAGTAGAAAACTAAAAGGAGCATTTAGTGTTTGTTGTTAAAGGATCAGATGTTATCTCTTCTCTGTAAGCTCTAAGCTAATACTTTAAGTGTGAATCTATACGCCTACTATCTGAATCTGTTTTATGGTTTTCACTTTCTTTGGTTTCTCATTTCCTGTCAGCTTAGATTTTATTTCTGCTTTTTTAAACTGTAGTATGTGCTCATGTGTTTCAGTGTTACGCTACTGCCTGAATACAGGCTGTATGCAGGAATCCTTAAGTCAGATGTAAGACCTTTTAAGACCTTTTTTAAGACCCTTTCCATACATTTTAAGACTCATCGCCACTTGGAGTTTTAACCGGTTACATTGGCGACACACTTTACCTCACATTGACTATATACAGTATTGATTGTCCTTCCTCCTTATCTTCCAACCATTTGGACGCAGACTTGCATTTCCCCATAACGATGTTGTTTAACAACCGGCGTAAACGGGCCTTCGCGCGCTATCAAGCAGTGAGCGTGCGATGTCCTGTTCAGATGACGTCACATCCAACGGGATGCCATAAATAAACTACACAGAATCACTACACACCTACGCAATGATTACATTCAGGCAGACTGTAGAATACAACCTCTTTGGACCATTTATATACTCATTGAAAACAAGCTACAACATGTAATACCTTGGAAAATGCCGTTTAATAGCCTTAATTTTCGCTAAATTATTGATCAACTTTTAATACTTTTTAAGACCCCGCGGACACCCTGGAATAAGCTGAATGAAAATGAAAGGCAGGTTTTCTTATCAATAAAATCACTTTTGATCCTAAATATCTTCTTCCTTTCCAAGGTCACATGGTTCTGATGTCTTACATAATAAGTAGAAACATCTTATTGATATTTATTTTCTCTTCTACTCATCTGCATTGCATTTGATATCGTCGTAATCCAAAAGTAACGGAAAGTAATCAGGTTACTTTTATATTGTGATACTCAGATTACGTTACTGATAACCCTCCCAAAAACACGCCTACTTCCTGTCTTTGATGTGCACTAATAATCCCCCTAGAATAAATATAGGGTAGAAATTCAATGCATGATAATTCCTCACATCTGGGCATTAACTCCTCAAATTAAAAACAAGTGTGGGCTCCATTTTCATAAGACTTTTTCACAGGATGAAGTAAAAGCAAATGCAAAAACCCAAACACGTTCTTTGATCAGTCAGAAAAAAGGAAACCTGATCTGGAGGAATGAGGTCAGGCGTACACTGCTCCACCTTTGTGCTGCGAGGAACTCTGGGTAAATCTATCGATGCACAGTGTGTGTTTGAACAGCTGCACACGGGGAAGAGATTCTGAACACGAGGCATGTAGCGAGCGAACTGACGCACAGATGCACACACACACACAGCTCATTCATGGACTTGGCATCCAGTTAACGCTCCGTTTCCTGGATGTAAGACGCTCCGCGGCCTCGCTCTCCACATCTGAAGTCTGGCCAGCGCTTTGTGACGGATTGTGTGCTAAAACGCCTTTATGATCAAAAACCTCGGCGGGGCTGAGGAGAGTACTTTTCTTTTTGTGCGGGGAAAAGAAAGACTATGTTTTTCTTTGATCAGCAGTACTCTGAAGCAGAGGTGTAAATTAACTAAGTACATTTACTCAAGTGCTGTCCTTAAGTAAAATGTTGAGGTACTGTGTACTTCTACTCCTCTACAGTTCAGAGGTAAATGGTGTACTTTTACTCCACTACATGTATTTAATCCCTTTAGTTACTTCACAGATCTGGATGAATGATGTGAAATATAATCAAGTGTTAAATCAGACTTTAGTTCCACCTGGAGTAAATCCACCAGCTACCCTGCAGTATACAAAGACATTCAAACTAGCTGCACCTTTACCAGCTTTGAGAACACTTTAATGATCAATCATTATAAAACATATCATAGATATTATTCTGAAATGGACCAATCTGCACAATGACTACTTTTACTGTCGCTACTTTAACTAGATTTTGATGAGAATACTTTTCTACTTTTACTTGAGGAACATTTTGAATGCAGGACTTTTACTGTAACAGAGTATTCCTACACTCTGGTACTTCTACTTTTACTCAAGTACAAGATCTGAGTACTTCTCCTTTTACTCAAGTACAAGATCTGAGTACTTCTACTTTGACTCAAGTACAAGATCTGAGTACTTCTACTTTTACTCAAGTACTAGATCTGAGTACTTCTTGCTACTTTGCTCTGAAGCTCTACAGGTGGCGAACACACCTTGGCACAGGATCCGGCTGTAAAACATCCACTGAGGGGGATGCAGCGTGTCTGAGAGTGTGTGTGTGTGTGTGTGTGTGTGTGTGTGTGTGTGTGTGTGTGTTCCAGTCTGCTGGCGTGAAGCCCGATATCCTTACCTGGCATTCTGACTCTCGATGGCCCCTCGAGAACCGTTGGGGCTCGGGCTCGGACTGCAAAACAAAGAGAAAACGGAGACGGGAAATAAATCTCTCTTGCTTTTATACCCAGTTTTATTTTATGTTCCGTCTAATTTATTTGACCGGAACCTCTTTCCTGTACTGTAGCACTCACTTTAGGACTAGGTGCAGGTTGGCGGAGAGGCGCGGGTCAGTGAACTGCGTGGTTCGGTTGTTGTGGTCGACAAAGTAGACCCTCCCGGTGGCTGTGTTTCGTATCTCCCATCCAGGAGGGAGGGGACCCAGCTCCTCACAGTTCACATTACTCAGGTCTCTGTGGAACAACACACAATAAAGCAGGAATGTATCAAAAATAAAACTGAAACTGACTGAAATAATGTCTTTAATGAAGAGAGATTTTAACATTTTGTTCTACGACATAAATGCGTCAGTACAGTGTCTAAATGAGACGATTTAATGTCATCACGCCCAACATTAGCCACCTTTAGCTTAGCGGTGGTGACGTGAAGTCATGTGACCGTGCTGTAGTTCCTAGTGTTGTTAATATGTGGAGATTATCCTGCTGAAGAAAACGTGTATATTTCATTAACGTTTGTTTGCAAAAGAGATTATTTACCCAAAATCCAATGGAAAAGTCCCATTGGATTTTTGTGGAGGGAACCAGGGAGATGCTGCCTTATAAAATATGTAACGTCTTGCACGTCTTTTTACTTCTTATTCAGTTCACATTACTCAGATCTCTGCAGAAGTGCACACAATATAGCAGGAATGTATGAAAAATATCACAGGGTGGGACGGGGGGTCAAACAGAGACGAAGCCCACACATCATATTGGTTTTAAAACATACCAGAGCACTGACTAACTGCGAGATTCCGAGATGTCTGAGAAATCTCTTTTTTTAATTCAATTTTTCTTCTTCTTCCTCCCATCTAAATTATTTACTGCTGCCCTGCAACCCATTTCATCTGGACTCCATGGAGACAGAAAGACTCAGAAATTACAGCAGGCTCGCTCTTTGCTTCGCTATGCGCTGACTCTTCTGTATTTCGGGGGTTTTAAAGCCAAAAGGGGGACTCTGGAGCCTCACGAGCGATGAGAGCTTGGCAGCGAATCGTTGGAGCGCCGGGCTAGGTGTGGCGTGACCAATACTCTCCCATCAAGAGCAATAAAAAGATCATCCATCACTCAAACGCTGAGAGAATGCAAGCAGCAGGCCAGGTTTCATAATATCTCTCCTCTATTATTGATAGCATCTGGCCCGAGGACTGTAGTGCTAGTCGTCCTTGTTTTTGAGGGACTTAGCATGGACGAAAACTTACGAAAATGTGCACAGACGTCAGGACAAGTGAACACTGGCTTGTTAGGAAAATGGGGGAAATTGGCTTGTTTTCGGGGTATATATTTTGCCTATAAAAAAAATCAAGGTCAGTCAAAAAACATGGCCGTCATTAAACAAAACGTACTTGGAGAAGAACCAGCATGCTCTTGACAGTCCCTATAAGCTGCAAGCATCCAATTTACTTGAAATTTCGCACATATATTAAGCTAAATGAGCTATAAAAAAAAAGCCTGATGGACCACTAAGCTCCGCCTACTTAGAAGTGTTGCTAATTAGCATAACGCATATATGTGGGCGGGGCTTATTTCGAAGAATATTTCTGGAATTATCTTCAGATACGAAACTTGGTATTCTCGTTAAAACCTGACCTGTGGTGAAATGTACAAAAAATATTGTACATATGTGTTAAAGTAGCTCAGTAGTACTGTGTGATCGTAGCATATAGTTGCTCACTCACTGATAGAATGAAAGCAATAGGCCACGTATTTTAATGTCAGACATATTTTATTGATATTATCTGGCCCGAGCTAGGTGTCTTAAGTGTGTTAAGGTACTTGAGAAAACGTATAAAAAGTGTTATAACGATTGTTAAATGTGGGTGTGACTTATTTAGCATTAAATCTGAACGGCAGAGAACCAAATCGTTCAGAGCTCCGTGACTCGGGGCTGCTCTCGGCACGTCAGCTCGTAATCAGCTGCAGGTTTACGGTGAATTACATGAGACCGTGACATGATCTGTGTGTGATGTCAGGTATGTCAGTAAATTCAGGAGATGTGAGCATCTGTGGACAGTCCGATTTCTCGTGAAAGCATTTTATTATTCCTGTGTTTTATATGTGTACGCTTTATAAGGTGGATAGTAAAAGGAGAAAAACCATACAAAAGTGGCAACGGAAAAGTATGTTGAAATGTTCCTGTCAATTTTTATATCGTGAAAGACAACTGTGACTAAATGTGATCATAACTCTTTTTATGACGTAAGACAAACTGGAATCCATATCAACATGCAATATCGTTGAAGAAAAAAGAGAGCTGACTAAAAGGTAGTTAAAAAAATTAAATATCTGCCGAATTCTCTCATTTATTATTATTATTATTATATTAAGGCATATTTTTCTTTAGCATCCTTTTTTAATGCTAAATTGTTTCTTAAAAATACGTAGTTTTTATTATCCTTATACATTTATTTTTTGACCTACTTTGCAACTTATTGTTTATGTTCGCACCATCAGATACCAAAGTAAATTCCTTGAATGTGTAAACGTACCTGGCAATAAACTTTCTGAAGCTCAGCGCAAGTTCAACCAGGAGGACCGTCTTTACTCATTCATTTACTATTTCCATGTTACTACTCTCTCTCCTCTCAATAAGTGATCGGGGGCCTCACTCCCCAGCTTAACCAATCACTTCTCTCTATTCTCACAAGCCTATCATAGCGCTCCGCTAACCCAGGTGACTCGACGCAACCCTCCTCCCCCCCTTTTCACCTCCTGTCCCTCTGAATCCAGGGTCAAGCTAAGCCCTCCCCTTCAGACCGACCCCAACTATCCATTCACCACCACCAGGGTCAAGCTAAGCCCCTCCCCTTCAGACCGACCCCAACCATCCATTCACCACCACCAGGGTCAAGCTAAGCCCCTCCCCTTCAGACCGACCCCAACCATCCATTCACTACCACCAGGGTCAAGCTAAGCCCCTCCCCTTCAGACCGACCCCAACTATCCATTCACCACCACCAGGGTCAAGCTAAGCCCCTCCCCTTCAGACCGACCCCAACTATCCATTCACCACCACCAGCGTCAAGCTAAGCCACTCCCCTTCAGACCGACCCCAACTATCCATTCACCACCACCAGGGTCAAGCTAAGCCCCTCCCCTTCAGACCGACCCCAACTATCCATTCACCACCACCAGCGTCAAGCTAAGCCACTCCCCTGCAGACCGACCCCAACTATCCATTCACCACCACCAGGGTCAAGCTAAGCCCCTCCCCTTCAGACCGAACCCAACTATCCATTCACCACCACCAGTGTCTAGACCCCAGGGGGGGGTTTCATCGGATCGGTTCTCCCCTCCCGAATGATACTCCTGCACAACGGGGCCTAATCGCCAAAACTCCATTATATTCATTTGTGTATTCCTGGCAATAAATATGTGTTCTTATCAAACCCGTCTCTCCTGATTGAAGTCTTATTCTGAATGGCTGACAAAATTAAAAGAGAAAACATTGACTTAAACTCAAGCATTTTTACTTTAGTAGTGAAACTGACTCTACCACGGCTGCCTTACAGACTCTGACAACAGGAAGTACGTACCGTGGGACTCGGGGGTCGTGCCACGTGCTGACGCCCGTCTGCGTGTGCAGGAAGTACACCTGACCCTGCTGCGTGGTCCTCTGCTCTGTAGGGACACACAAACATCACAATATTAGATATAAGAATCTGATCGTACAGTGACGGAGCAACCCTGATGTCAAGCAGGAGTAGTGGAATATAGGAAGTGGAAGTACTGGACCTCCTACCACTGTTTATACTGAATACAATTTAGAAAAGTCTGCAAGTTAAGTGTGCACTGTTCATTTGTATATATTGTTTGTTGTGCTTTTATTTAGGTCTTAATGTGTGTATATGTATAAATGTGTCTGTTGATTGTGTATATATAGGATATACATATTTGCATACAAATTTTTATATATCTTTGTTATTGTATTCAGGATTGTGTGAAACTGTATTTCGATCTCTCTGTACACACAAACTGAAAGATTGATAATATCTAGGGTTCCTGATGTCTGCCAGGAAGATAGATGCTTGATTGAGTTTTGAAGGCGCCGCTGCAGTGGAAACACGCAGCTGTTCGGCAGTCAGGCTCCAGCTCTGAACTCAAAGCGCTGTAAGTGCAAAGACGTAATGAGTCTCTGTGTCTCTGGCTCCTTCGATCCTGCACAGATCTCACTGTGAGCTTGTTTGCTCTCACATGAAAGCTTGTGATTGTCTGACTGTGTGCAGAGAGCAGCACAGAGGCCGTTAACAGCCAGATCAATTCAATTAGATTGTCTCCAATGGAGCCAGTATTTCAGGCTCCTATGTGTGGCACTGAATGAGCACACAGATTAGAGTTAGCATCACAATAACCACAGCGCTCAGGGGGAAGGGGAGATGGCTTTCATGGAGGATAAAACCCCGGCTAGAGCAATCAGAATATTAAATATTTATCCGTCTTAAGATAGGAGAGGCTGGACATACAGTATTCATATCAGAGTGTCTCCAAACTTATTTCAGATGCTCCCTCACTGAACTCAATTACCTCTTCATCATCTCCACCATTACGACACAACATATTACAACTGGAAGTTAAGAAATGCATCTTTCCTCTCCAGTTAAATCTCACCATTTGTCTCTCCAGGCTCCCTTAGAGTCCAATTGTCGGCAAAAATAGCAAGACGGGTATTTATTTATCTTGCACTGTGACTAACTTTGGTTCATGTGTTTCTAAAATGTGTATGTGTGTGTTCGTTAGCCGAGCGCTAATGAACCCAAAAAACCATTCAGTAAACAAGCATTTTAAAGGTTGTTTGCTCGCATTCTTGAACACGGAGCTGAAAAAGCATGAATTCAGATGTTTTTTTTGAATGGCATTATTATGTAGTTATATTGGCATACTTTTAAACAATTTATTTTAATTAAATCACAGCAAATGTGTTTTTTTGGGTCCATACAGCTGTAGTTCACTAGGTTTATTCAGCAGATGTTTGACTGTGGCAGAAATAGTGGGCTTGGTTGTTAAAATGTAGGTTTTTTGTAGTTAGTTAGTTAAGGCTTGTTTTGACCTCATGTCCATGGACCAAGCAATAATGTTTTATTAAAGGTCTCCTATTATACTATTTTTAGGCATATATTATACGTCTCAGATATACAAAAAACGTGTCTATGAAGTGTTTTTTACACATACTCTCTCCAGTACATGTTAGCTCTGAGTGTTAGCGATGCTTGCTAATGTAAACAAAGACCATATAACTTCCAAAACACGTCGCGCATTGTTTCTGATAGCGACGTTTCTGCAAATCTGGATCACCTCCGTTTTTAGAGATTTGGGTACGGAGGAAAAGAGAGAGGGTTTTGTTTTCTGACACTTTGTGAGTCTCCTGACACACCGGGGACTCATATTTATGTATAACAGACATCAAAAAGTGCATTTTGCATGATAGGATAATAATCTCTGCAGCTTCACAATTCAGATATTTCCACATATGTTGCCTTTACCAGATACTGCGGATGTGGATATTGCAGTAGCCCATTATTACTCCATGTCTCTCTGAGCCACACTCACCGTATCCCTCGGGGAGGTCGGGGGGGGTGTGCAGGTGGGTTCTGCTCATGTAGTTGCGGTGCCTCTGTGATCGGACCCGCCTCTCATGGGCTCGCTGCTCCCCGTTGATTGGCTGCGGGATCGTGGTGGGCGTCGCCCCATTGGTGCTGACCGGCGTGTTTTCATCCACGATGCAGCTGAGAGGCCGGCCGGGGCTCGAGTACTCTGACGCCGGCCTGAGGGGGGAGGGGGGAGGGGGGAGGAGGGGAAATAATGTCACGTTATCAATATTGTGATGGTATTATAGAGTGGTGCCAGGATGACGTATTTTTGTAGGCCGACCAGAAGTTAGCATCTACGTGGTTCCCTCCACATTACTTCTGAAGCAAAAAGCTATAAAGGAACTACAGCACGGTCACATGACTTCACATCACCAGCGCTAAGCTAAAGGAGGCTAATGTTGGGCTATAAAGGAACTGCAGCACGGTCACATGACTTCACGTCACCAGCGCTAAGCTAAAGGAGGCTAATGTTGGGCTATAAAGGAACTGCAGCACGGTCACATGACTTCACGTCACCAGCGCTAAGCTAAAGGAGGCTAATGTTGGGCTATAAAGGAACTACAGCACGGTCACATGACTTCACGTCACCACCGCTAAGCTAAAGGAGGCTAATGTTGCCGTGATGATGTTTAGTCGTCTCATTTAGACACTTGTTAGCAACTGCTGTTTTTAAATTCACCAGTGGGGTATTCACTGACATATTTTATGTTGTAGAACAAAACGCTAAAATCTCTTCAGCTTGTGTTAACCACAAACCTTATATCAGGATAACAACCAAAACATTTTAACTCAAAAACCTTAGATCTGAGGGAAAAGCAAGTGCTCAAATGCCGTCTAACTTCCAAGATTTAGGACTCCAGCCACTCCAGAAGACCTTTAAGCATCGATAATGACACGTTTTTGACTAACTAGATAAAGACAAATAGTAGAAAAGCTACCAGTGTTAAAAAGAAAGCGTATAAGAAGGTGTTAAATGAGAGATCTCTTCAAACAGCAGCTAATCAATAGGCTGCATTTAGGAAGTCTTCAGGTGCTAAATGGAAATCCATACTCCTGCAACCGCCTGAGGAAGGAGCCGATAAAAAGAAAACATGGATAAAGAGACGGAGACAGAGCGGGGGAAGATATCCCTCCTCTTCCTCTCCTCTTCCTCTCCTGTCAGATCCGTGACCTGCTGGCTCTTCCGCAACATTAAACACCGTCTGGGCGCTCTGTCTGACACCTCCGCTTTCTTTTTATGTTCTTTGGAGAAATCTACTCTAGAGCACTGAGGTCAGGGATCATCTATCCGCCTGTTTCTGCCTGATTTCAGAGTGTTTCTGCCTGATTTCAGAGTGTTTCTGCAGAATGTCTCTCACCTGGTGGGCCTCTCCCACTGCGTGGTGCGTGTGATGTGGTTCAGATACTGGATCCTCCCTGACGCCGTCCTCCTCTCCTCCCAGCTGGAACACAAACATACAGGCAGTGAGAAGATAGATCACAAGATCACAAATACTAGTCTGTACTTAGATTTTGGGGGAGATAAAAGCAATCAAGAGGGGTGTTGTAATACAGAAATGCATGACAAATCAAAGAGAAATCAGATAACATGATTACTGAATTATTGGCAAGAAGTCCGACACTTTTGGGATATATATACACCTTTCCTACGTTTTCATTGCTTCTGAACAATAAGTGGTGTTGCCATTTGTCATTAGGTTTGCTGTTACACTGCTGTGGGACATTCATTAGAAGCCCCTTAATTATAAGGAAAAACTGTCAAAGCTACGAATATAAGATGATTTTGAAATAGGCTTTAACTGAACTTAAGCAATATCGCACATTATTTGATAAAATAAAGACCAAGAAAGCTGCAAAAAACCTTCAATATTTCAAAAGAAAGACATTTTATCTGATCTTTGTGGATTCTCTAGATAAACTCCTTGTGAGACGATAAGAGATTTCTCCAGAGTCACTCACCCGTCTGGGAGATCGTTGTCGAACAGCTGGCTGCAGTCCACCACCGGGCCGCCGGAGCTGATCCGGTCCCTGGACTGCAGGCTGACTGCAGAACACACGGCACACAGATGCACACACACATTACTACACACACGTTACTACACACACACGTTACTACACACACGTTACTACACACACACATTACTACACACCGTTACTACACACACACATTACAAAATATCTCCTTGTTTCTTTCCCCCCCGTCCCCAATGTTGTTATTGTTGACTTTAACCTAAGCAAGCATCACCAAAAACTGACCTTCTGCATTTAAAATACAATATTTCATCCTCTTTTTTCCCCGAAAATTAAGATATTCTACTTTAAACCTAAATTTGTGTTTTTTTCAATCATAGTTTGTGTTTAATGTCATTTGTGCCGCCTCGTCATCCTCTTGTCTTAACGATGTGTAAAGAAAGGTTAATTTACGATCATATTAAATATTTACATTTTATATATATAAATATGTGCCTCGTCGCAGAAACAAAACAGAGCATGGAAAACCATTAGAAGCTCCATGAGAGGAATGTCAAAGCTACGAATAAAAGATGACAAGATAATTTTAAGGAAAACACTGTAATGACTTTAAAATAGTTAACCTTGGCTTTCACTTTGTTTGCTTTTGCTGTAAACGCTGCCCATTAGCGGTCAGTATATCACCTCTCTGGATATTTAATACAAAGTGACAACATGCTGCTCATCTGACCTCATGCTGAAGCAGACGACCGGTGGAAAACATCCCAGAAAAAAAACGATTTTAGGTTTTTGTGCAACTTTTATTAGAATTTCACTTAAAGTGGACCTATTATGCTATATTGGAAAAATATTGTAGGGCCATACCTATACAAAACATGTCTGTGAAGTTTTGTGCTTCAAATACCAAACAGATCACCCATTGTAGCCATGCCTCATACTGCTCATACCCCTCTATTGCAGCTGTTAGAGAAACGCGGATCTTGGGTCCTTAGCTTGAAAAAAAAAAAAAAGGAGGCGGAGCTAATGCCTGATCAGAATTCTACCGGAGATAAAGTTACATGCTGCTGTGATAAAACGCCATCCTGTTCTAAACCACATCAAGGATTATTTCTGAAACAGCATGGAGCTCAAATGCTTGCATTTGCAGGTTTATCACAAGGTGAGTTCTTTTTTTATTTCCTGCTTTTTAAACACATGTGCTCTCCAGTACAGGTTAGCTCTGAGTGTTAGCGATGCTTGCTAATGTAAACAAAGACGAGATTACGTCCATAACACGTCAGGCATTGTTTCTGATAGCAACTTTCTGTGGGTCCGCCGCTGATTTGACGTAATATCCGGCAGCAAATCTGTATCCGCTCGTTGTACCTCCGTTTTTAAAAGATTTGGGTACGGAGGAAAAGAGAGAGGGTTTTATTTTCTGACGCTGCGTGAGTTCCCCGACGCACCGGGGACACATATTGATGTATAAAAGACATCAAAAAGTGCATTTTGCATGATAGGTCCCCTTTAAAGTGGCTGTTTTTCCTCAATCTGTTTGTGACACTAAATGCATCCTTGTTTGGCATTTAATAATCCATTTCTTACACAATTAATGTATAATATCCTGTTTTATATTTTGTTACTGTAAATGTATGTATATTTTCTACTTTTTTTATTGCTATTTTATTTCTATTTGAGATGTTTAAATTGTGGATTGTTTATTTCTAATCTTTTAATTTCTTTAATGTACTATGCCTGTCTTTTTAGGCTGCTGCAACGCAAACATTTCCTAAATTGGGATCAATAAAGTACTTCTTATCTTATCTTATCTCATGTCCTTCTGCACTCACCCACTATCTGCCCTCTGACCGTGTCGCTGTCGCTGGGACTCAGCTTGTTCAGATCTAGTCTCTGATCTGTGGAGAGAAGACAGAAAGAAGAAGTGAAAAACAAAGAGAGGCAAACAGGAAATGAGAAGAAAAGAGGAGAGACGTTTCATTAGATTTACATTTAAACTAGTATGTCCTGAAAAAGGAATTTCAATGTCAGTGTATCCATCTAATCAGAGATGTAATAAAGTTATAGACTAAATGTACAAATATACAATATGCAAGACAAAATGTACAATAAGCAATAAACAGTCTCAATAGGCGCTTTCACACCGGAGTACTTTTCCCAGGAATAGTTCCGATAGTTCCTGGGATTTTGCGTTCACACCAAAAAGATCTGGAACTAGAACTTTTTTTCGGGAACCTTTTCACCCCTTTTCAGTCCCTGCTAGAGAGGTGGTACTTTCCTGGGGAGGAAAAGGTTCCCATTTCTGATTGGCTGGGCGGATTGCAAACCACGCCCCGTAAAACTCTGAAAAGTTTTTGTGAAGCTGCCATTTTATTTGCTCGCATTAGCATTATTAGCATTAGCCCAGCGCACCAACGCAGAGAGACTAACTTATGGCAACACAAAAGAAAACATGGGAGTGGTGGAGATGAGGAGGTGTCGGCGCTTCTGGCAATTTACTCGGAAGGCTTCAAGACAGAAACTGGAAGTACTGAAATGCTAAATATTTTCCATGTTTTAGGACTCATTCCTGCACCACTCTATGGGATGATGCTTTTACAACATTTTAAGAAAAGTAGTAGTTTGATTAATAATCATCAGTAATGTTTAACCACAGACTCTAGTTCAGGCTTACAACAAAAACAGATTCAGAAAACCATTGACTTTCAGACAAGGGAAGCAGAAGTGGTAAAATTCTGACTAACTTCCATGTTTTAGGACTCATTCCTGCACCACTCTATGGGATGATGCTTTTACAAAATGTTATGAAAATTACTATTTTGATAAATAATCATCAACCACCGACTTTATTTCAGGCTAACAATCAAAAATACACTCAGAAAACCATTGACTTCCAGACGAGGGAAGCAGAAGTGGTAAAATGCTGACTAATTTCTGGGTTTTAGGACTCATTCCTGCACCACTCTATGGGATGATGCTTTTACTAAATATTTACACAAGGAGTATTTTGATAAATAATCATCACCAAAATCTCTTCAGCTTTAGTTAACCACAGACCTTAAAACACTCAGAAAACCATTGACTTCCAGACAAAAACCCGGAAGTACTGAAATGCTAACTCTATGGGATGATGCTTTTACAAGATCACTAACATCTCATAACCACAGACCTTATTTCAAAATATTTACACAAGGAGTATTTTGATAAATAATCATCAGTAAAATCTCTGAACCACAGACCACATTTCAGGCTAACAACCAACAATTGACTTCCAGACAAGAGAAGCAGAAGTTGTAAAATGCTGACTAACTTGCATGTTTTAGGACTCATTCCTGCACCACAGTATCATTTACATCCCTCTTCCCCCCCCCCCCCACTGTCTGCAGACCACAGCTTGGCTCTGCCCGGGAACAGATGGCTGGTTTTTGTGGAACAGCCACGGGTTGTAAAAATCTCACTGAGCGTCGGTACAGAGCCGGCTTCAGTTCAAATGCAGAGGTCAAACATTTGACACATTTCCGTACAAAGCCTGCACTATTCCACTCAGTCTTAGCATGGACATGAACTTCTGCCAAAGTCTGGAAACTCTTTGTCTGAACTTCTTAAAGTCTGCGGAATTTGAGAGTGAGGGAGAAAGAGAGATCAGGCGGAGAGGGAAAAAAAGAAGAAACAGAGCTAAAAAAAACTTCCAAGCTGCCTGCAGACATGAGAAATGGCACTATCTGCGCTCTGTTGTCTGGGTGTCATGCAGATCAGCTCAGGATGTCTGTCTAGACTAAACAACGACCAAACCAGGCAGCGGTCAAACTGAGGGTCAGCCGCCGCAGAGAAAACACACAGAAACATGTCTCTGAGTACAAGAGGAATCACTCTGAGATGCATCGAAGCACAGATGTTTCAATGCAGACAAATAAAGCAATAGAGTGGTGCAGCGATGAGTCCTAAAACACGGGAATGAGACAGCATTTTAGCATTTTTGGGTTCCCTGGTCTGGAAGTCAATGGTTTTCTGAATGTGTTTTTGGTTGTTAGAATGAAAATAAGGTCTGTGGTTAACACAAGCTTAAGAGATTTTAATGTTTTGTTCTACGACACAAAATATGTCAGTAAATACCCCACTGGTGGACTTAAAAACGTCGGTAGCTAACAAGTGTCTAAATGAGACGACTAAACGTCATCACTCCCAACATTAGCCTCCTTTAGCTTAGCTGTGGTGACGTGAGGTCATCTGACCGTGCTGTAGTTCTTTTATAGCCCAACATTAGCCACCTTTAGCTTAGCGGTGGTGACGTGAGGTCATGTGACCGTGCTGTAGTTCCTTTATAGCCCAACATTAGCCTCCTTTAGCTTAGCGGTGGTGACGTGAAGTCATGTGACCGTGCTGTAGTTCCTTTATAGCCCAACATTAGCCTCTTTTAGCTTAGCGGTGGTGACGTGAAGTCATGTGACCGTGCAAGGCAAGTTTATTTATTTATTTATTTCACCTTTCAGCACACGGCAACCCAAAGTGCTTTACAAAATGAAATAAAATACATTTAAGAACAAATACAGTGGAAGGGCATTTAAAAAGCAAAGATAATATAATCAACACAACAGGTATAAAGTACATGGATAAAAAGCCATACTGCAGTTTGAATTTGAACAACTCATCCAAACGCTGCGTCAAAAAGATACGTTTTTAATCTCGATTTAAAAGTATCAACAGTTGCAGCGGACCTGCAGGATTCGGGCTGTTTGTTCCAGATGGTCGGGGCATAAAACCTAAGCGCTGCTTCTCCATGTTTAGTTCTGACTCTTGCAGCAGAGAGCAGACCCGTCCCAGAAGACCTGAGACTCCTGGATGGTTCATATTTTTGCAGGAGATCATTAATATAATTTGGTCCTAAACCATTCAGTGCTTTAAAAACCAGCAATAGTACTTTAAAATCAATTATTTGGCCGACTGGAAGCCAGTGTAAAGACTTCAGAGCTGGACTGATGTGATCCACTCTTTTAGTGTCAGTGAGGACTCGAGCAGCGGCGTTCTGAATCAGCTGCAGCTTTCTGATGGATTTTTTTGTCAGCCCTGTAAAGACACTATTACAGTAGTCGAGTCTGCTGAAGATAAAAGCATGGACAAGCTTTTCTAAATCCTGTTGTGACATTAGTCTTTTAATCCTAGATATGTTCTTCAGGTGATAGTATGCAGACTTAATAACTGTTGTAATGTGACTGTTAAAATTCAGGTCTGAGTCCATCACTACACCTAGATTTCTAGCTTTATTTGTTGTTTTGTAGTCTGCCGACTGAAGCTCTGCGATGACTTTTAATCGTTATAGCTCAACATTAGCCGCCTTTAGCTTAGCGGTGGTGATGTGAAGTCATGTGACCGTGCTGTAGTTCATTTATAGTCTTTTCCTAAAAGCCCCCTGACAATGATGTTTTCCTGGAGCGACAGAGGAAACCTGAACCTTGTGCCACAGCTGTGAGTGGTTTTCCTCTGCATTTCCTCTCTCTGCTGGCCTCCTCCTCACCCCGTTAGTTTCTCCGTTAGTTTTCCTCTCAGTTTCCACCGCAGACTGGCAGCATGTGTTCAAACACACACAACATGCCCTTGTAACTAACCTCCCTCTATCTCCGTCTGCCGATCTAGACAACCGGTCATTTCAAGCAGACATGCATAATTGTAGAGCCATTAAAGTGTAAGCGTAGATTTGTTATGTTCTCTCTGTTGTGGTGAGTGTTTGTCTTTCTTTTGTTTTGTGCATTTTCTAGCGGTTGCCGTTATGCCCCCCTAAAAGTCTGTTGAGAGGTCATTGGGTTGATTCAGACATTTTTGTTTAATTGTAAAGCTTCTTGGGTTGACTGTAACATTTTTGCACAAAGAAGGGTGCAGGGATGATGTATTTTTGTAAGCTGACCTTGAAGGCAGCATCTCCCTGGTTCCCTCCACCAAAAGCCAATGGGATTTCTCTATTGGATACATTTATGATACTTCTCCACATATTAATGGCACTATTATACTTGAAGTGTAAATGCAATCTCGAGAAGTAAAAAGCTAACGTTATGCTATAAACAAACTACACGTCACATGACAACACCGCTTAGCTATGTTTGGCTTGATTGTGTTTATTAGTCCTTTTTAGCCAGTTGTTAGCAACCGCAGTTTTTTTCTTGACGCTTATTATTAACCACAGACCTTATCAGGCTAACAACCAAAAATACATTCAGAAAACAATTGACTTCCAGACAAGGGAAGCAGAAGTGGTAAAATGCTGACTCATTTCAGGGTTTTAGGACTCATTCCTGCATATCTCACATGGTTCCTTCCACTGGCGACCATCTCGAGTCTCATTTAGCTAAAACATTTCAGTAATGTAATAATAAGAAAGCAGTAATACTGTCTTTAAAGCGGTGGGATTATACGATGTCTACAAACCCTCCAGCTCCAGAAGCTACTGCTTTAACTAGGAGCCATTTACCAAAGCCTCTGCCTCATTTATCCAGTTAGCTTCTGACATTTTTACTGTAATTGCAGGGTGATGCTGATTGGCTCTTCCTGTTCTGGCAGAGTGTTGACCCCCTCTACAGGCCTGGCCTTTGTCAGGATTCTAAAAAGGACCGACTCTATGTTCTGTCACTTAGGCCTAACCCCTGCTTCTTATCACTCTACAGGAATAAAGCTGTCTTGATGGATGCTGCCTCATTTACCATAGAGAGGTGAAGGGGTGAAGTATTTTTTGCAGGCTGACCCTGAAGATTGCATCTCCCTGGTTCCCTCCACAAAAAGTAAATTGGATGATTGCAGAAAATAATCTCTGTTTCAAACAAACGTTTATGATACTTACACGTTTAGTTCAGCCGGATAATCTCCACATATCAACACCACTTTATGATTTCTGAAGTAAAAAGCTAATGTTGGGCTATAAAGGAACTACAGCACGGTCACATGACTTCACGTCACCACCGCTAAGCTAAAGGCGGCTAATGTTGAGCTATAAAGGAACTACAGCACGGTCACATGACTTCACGTCACCACCGCTAAGCTAAAGGTGGCTAATGTTGGGCTATAAAGGAACTACAGCACGGTCACATGACTTCACATCACCACCGCTAAGCTAAAGGTGGCTAATGTTGGGCTATAAAGGAACTACAGCAAAAAAATTCAGTTTCACAGACCCTATTTAGGGTTTCTAACCAAACAACACATTCAAAAAACATTGATTTTCCAGAAGAGGCAACAAAGAAGTGCTAAAAGGCCGACTCATTTCCTGGTTTTGGACTCATTCCTGTACCACTCTATATATGACATGGTTCCTTCCAATGGCGACCATACATAGACTCATATAGCTAAAGACATTTGTGGTAGTAGTAATAATAAAAGGAGTAATACTGACACTTACAGCCCGTGTCTTTGAGGCGGTTGATGGCGTTGGAAAGCAGGCGGACGCAGCCCAGGAACCCGGCTCCTTGCTTCTTGTGGATCTTCTTGTGGTTCCACACGCTGATGGTGATGGAATCTGATTTTCCGATGTATCTGAAAGGAAGGACAGAAGAAGGAGACATTTAATGGCTCTCAGACACCATGATAATCACTGTTTGACCCCTTATCCAGGGAAAGATACCATGACAGAGTGTGCAGTTCTTGAATCACTCCAGCTTGGCTAATCACTCAATAAATCAACAATTGATGCAAACATGATTGTTTAACTTCCACTAAGAGAAAATCGTCCGTTCCACTGCGTACCAACAACGATAGCAACCATTTGAAATGACGGCAGCACTGATCGAGGTTTTCTGTAACTCTCTGTTCACGTTTTCTTGACCATTAACCTGACCATTCCTGCAACAATGCAGAAGGGTCACAGTTCACTCACTAGTCTGCTGTACTCTGCGCGCGCGCACACACACACACACACACCACACAACACACACACACACACACACACACACACAAACACACACACACACACAACACACACACACACCCACACACACACACACACACACACACACACACACACACACACACACACACACACACACACACACACACACACACACACACACACACACACACACACACACACACACACACACACACACACACACACACAAAGAATCAACTAAGCTATGGTAGCAGTTGTAAGACATTAGGTCATGACCAGTCTCACTCAGGATCTCTCACAACTCCCCATAGAGGATACCACTGAGACGTCTTTTCATGGACACATTACGAGACACAGTTTGGACATGGAGGAGGAGGAGGAAGAGGAAGAGGAAGGTGGGGAAGTTGAGGGATTTTCCAGACGGTGGATGTGAACTTGTGATCCTGAGCGTCTGAACACCACAGACTGTGATCCTGTGAATCATTTATTCACAGAACATATCAGGAGGAGGGAGACAGGACGGAGACAGGACGGAGAAACTGTGACGTGATGACGAGCAAAAAATAAAGAAACTGGAGCCATGAAAATACCGGTCAGACTGTGGATGAAGTGGCGAGAAAAGGGCATTTTAAATTAGGCTCGCATCGAGTTCTCGAGACCCTTTTGGTTTCACTTTAGTGACTAAGAAGGAAGCTTTTTCCCCATATATATGAGAATGATAAATGACCAGTTAATTTAGGTTTAAACGGTCATCAATCATGCTGTCAAAATGTTAAATCATTAAAGGGTTGTTTGAGTAAACTATTTTGAAGCAGTTCAGGAGATCATATCAGACCTATTGCATTCTGGGGGGAAATCACAGCATTTGCACTAAATATGACTAAATATTTAAAATAAAACAAAAATAAGGAACATGCCAGAACATATATCTCAAATCCAAACAGTCTTAAAAAAAGGCTGATTTTAAATGGGTATAATGTTGATTCCAATTTTAATTTAGCGTGTTAGCATGCTGCACTTGATTTTAAGATGGAAGGGGCATGCCTTCATTAAAATGTTACAGGCTCAACAATTATTGTTATTCTGTTTTATTTTATATGAGAACATGTAGAACCTTACATTGAGGGAAATTCTTGATGTTTTCGGCGTAGGCTTGCATATTTGTTGGCATAATATTGTATTTAATTAGTCTATGGAAAGGACTTGAAGTGATCGACATGCCTTGATGAAGCTATTCTTTATACAGCCATCCTATCAATAGTTTTCAAGCTTTTAAACAGATCATATTCGACTGGAATTTCTCCCTTTCTGTCTGGGACACGTTGACCAATTTTCAACGGAATCGCTGATTGCTAGCATGACTAAAAACAACTTTATGCAAGTATGGAACATGTTGAGGTAACTGTATTGTATTCAGAAAAGGAATAAGATGAGACAGATCATTTCCTGACTGTGTGTCTCCTCCATTCTCCTTCCTCTCCTCCTCCTCCTCATGTGTCCGGCGTATCGAGTGTGATCAAATCCCCCGTGAACCTGTTGTTGCACATCTGCTCTGGTTGGCTTCCTCTTTCAGTTGAAAACTAATCATCTGTACGCTTCGCAGAACTGCATCCCACTGTAATTATCATGTTGCTTACCAAAAGGGATATGAAACAATGGGGCTGTGAGTAAGACGTCTGGACATTTTGAGTCCGAGCCAAATGCCTGTCTGGGGTGCGATGTGAGAGAATGTCAGACAGACGTGACGGGAGGGAGCATTTCAACCAAACCCCCGTCATCTGGATCACCCTCCACGTAATAAAATTCATTAGTCTGGCTAAGGTTTTTAATACCAGTCGAAGGCAATAACACACATGCACGAGAGACAATGGGAAAATCGCAATAAAAAGCAGATTTAAAGAGTCAGATGTGCTTTCCTTCGGTGGACTTTTCCCTGAAAGTCACTGCCAAGAACATATGGTGAAAGTGAAAGAACAACGTGTCATTACAGCAACAATCTGAGGTACAGACAGAACAAAAAGGGGAATCCCGACACTAAAACTCACTGCTAACGACTGGAAATCTGCTCATGTTCTTAAATTGATTGACAGATTTGCTTCCTCTGCACTGTGGCCCTTCTAATTCTACGACATATTAACACCACGGACCTAATAAAAGACATTAATGGGGCTTTAACTGGGTGCAACTCGGCCGGGATGGGGAGTGGAAAATGGATGGATGAGTGGGCCGTAAATAATTTCCAGTCTAGACTGAGTGCTTAACATTGCATATGTATAATTTAATAACAAGGTATTTGAAGGACTGTTAATTAACCAAATGTGACTGAGTGCTCACTGGAGGGGGCAAAAAGAGCAGGAAACACTACAACATGATGAAGGGCTGTTATCATTATAATACTAATTCATCACTGTGTCCTTGTCCTCGAAAAACTGTCTTTTGTCTTTTATTCGCTCTGATTTTACTGTAACTTAAAGGTCACCTATCGTGCTATTTTTAGGCAATAGCATAGGTCTCAGATATATAAAAATATATAAAAAAACATGTCTATGAAGTGTTTTGCTCTAAATACCAAACAGATCCCCCATTCTAGCCATGCCTCATATCCCTCTATTTCACTTCCTGTTTCAAAAGTGCTGATTTGGGGTATAAACAAAATAATTGATAAAATAAGAAAGGAGGGGGCTGAGCTCATGCGGGACCCGGCAGCTACTGTCTAAACCAGGGGTCTCCAACCTTTCTTCATCTGAGAGCTACTTTGAAAAAATGAAAGTGGCCAAGAGCTACTTGCATCACATTGCTTACATTTATTCACTTAGCACTCATCAGTTGAATTAAGCTACTTTTGTACACGTGTGAAATTGCAATACCTAAAGCTTATCAAAAATCTTAACTTCACATCAAGGTCCAAGAAAACGACAATTTTTCACATATTATTACGGCCCACATAGTAAATACATCGCCTTAATCACCACCTTACAAGCATCTTATGGCACATGTGTAAAATAAGTGCATACACTCTTTTTCACAGTTAGTGAGATGATTGGCACTGCATGGAGTCCACCATACAGGTGTATGCTGGAGTGTACCCACTTAGGTTCACTCTAATAGAGTCATTTAAATGTTAATCAGTCAGTCTTGTTCTGTATTTAGATTTCATGACATTCATGTCAGAAAAAGCTGCTTCACAAAGGTCTGTAGAGCCAAATAAAGCAGACATGTTCAGTGCTGCTTGGTGAATGTTCTTATAGTTTTCTGGGTCTACAAGGCTCCAGAAATGTTGTGAGTTTTGCTGAGACTTAAGCTGAACATGATTTTGGAGATTTATAACCTCCATCTCCACAGGATTGACACTGACCAGTTCATCCATCTTTTTCTTCTTCTTCTTCGTCTTGACATTAAATTATACACCAACATAAATCAATTGTATAGGTCTATCCTCCCTATATCTGTGTGAAATTGTTCCATCCTCAAAAACTAAAAACTAATGCTTCTGTGTGCAATCTCGACCAGATAGAATTCACTGCTGATTCAGAAACCTGTGTAAGTTCTATTTTTGTTTCTAGACCTCTCTGTTTCATTCATTCTACTCTGTATAATTGTTCTGTAGTTATTCTGGCTAAAATTGTGTTTTGAAATCTCAGAACAGCTAAAATACCTGTTTTTCAGGCAGAAATCTGGGTAATTTTTTACTCCACTTCGAGCAATAAAATTACTAACAAAGCACTTATATACTAATAAAGGACTGGCTTATCTAAAGCCAGTTGAGTAGCACTTGAAATGTTTTGGCTCTATGAAACCTGATGTACTTTATGATTCTGTTTTCTTCTAGTTTGTATCTTCTTGGTCGAATGCACTTATTGTAAGTCGCTTTGGATAAAAGCGTCAGCTAAATGTAACGTAATGTAATGTCTAGCTGCAGCTTCTAGCAACGGTCTTCTGTTAAAAAAAGGACACTGAAGGTCCTGAATGTGGCATCACAAACAGTCTGAGGTCTGAACACAGCAGACAACAGGAGTATTTACAACAGCATATAAAAACTAAAATACTGCATGTGGGTGCACACTTACATTCTCTGTCTTACTGTTACATAAATCCCATGAATCTATGAGATTTAGTTAGCTTCATCATATCTCAATCAGTGATTAAGTGAATAATAAAGTTTCTATCAGCCTGTCACTCATTATTTTCAGGGGGGGGGGGGGCGGGGTTTGGAGGAACAGAGGAGATGGTGATCGCGGAAGCTTTCCTGCTGCCTTCACAAACTTTACACACGTATTTATCAACTGAAAATAGCAAGAGGACGTTCATACTCTGCAATCCAAGACTTGATTAAATCCACCAAAAACCTGACATGACGATAACGAGTGTTTTAAAAAAAACACAAATCCCTGCTGTGTGTCTCTGAGCTGCAGCGACAGGGCCTGATTCAGAGCGGGTCATTCTGCTGTTGGTTCTGGACTGGAGTTGGTGGAGAAAGCAGACTGCTCCATGTGTGGTGTCGCTGTGCCGCTGTCACGTCTGTTCCTTGATCTCTGCGTCACCGTCCAATTTTATATTCGTGTGACAGAAAAAATCAAAAAATAAAAAAACGTTATTGTCCAGCCGCGGCCGAAAAATCACGAAGCAACGTTACTACGCTATAATCGATAATCGAGCGGCGAGCTACTGAAAAGCTGCCCGCGAGCTACCGGTAGCTCGCGATCGACGTGTTGGAGACCCCTGGTCTAAACTAAATACTGCCGTGATGAAACGCCATATCATGGATTATCAAGGATTCTTTCTGAAACAGTATGGAGCTCAAAGGCTTTCTCTCTTGCCGGTTATACCACAAGGTGAGTTCCTTTTTATTTCCTGCTTCTTCACACACATGCTCTCCAGTACAGGATTTGCTGCTTCTTCACACACATGCTCTCCAGTACAGGTTAGCTCTGAGTGTTAGCGATGCTAATGTAAACACCGACCATATTACGTCCAAAACAGTCGGGCATTGTTTCTGACAGCAACTTTCTGATAGGGCCGTGGGTCCACATTTCAGATATTACGTCATATCGGACGCAAATCTGGATCAGCTCCGTTGTTCCCCCGTTTTTAGAGATGTGGGTACGGAGGAAAAGAGAGAGGGTTTTATTTTCTGACGCTGCGTGAGTTCCCCGACACACCGGGGACACATCTTTATGTATAAAAGACATCAAAAAGTGCATTTTGCATGATAGGTCCCCTTTAAGGAAAGATAAGACGGAGATTTGATAAAGGGCTGAGGAAAGGACAATCACAACTCCTATTGATGTTACTTTATCCATAATGTACAATCAAAGACCAACCGCAAATGTAATACAGTGGTGCAGGAATGAGTCCAAAATCCTGAGATAAGTCCGCATTTTAGCACTGGTGTCCATGGTCTAAGTCAGTGGTTTTCTGAATGGTTTTTTGGTTGTTATTTTTTCCCTTTCCTGTAGGTTTTTGTGCATGTAAATGGCTGCAAAGTCTAAAATGTGTTCTTTCCAGAGGGGGTTTCTCTGAAGAATGGAAACATATACTAATATGAACCTGAACAGGAGCATATGTCCTCTTTAAGATATTTCAACCAGCTCTTATATCTTAAATACTTTAGGGTCATTTCAAGCAAAAAATTATAACTTTTCCACCACAGAGTGAGAGAGGCAGCCACAAAGACTGACTGCTATCTTTGGCATGCCGGCCAACTCCTGCAACAATGCAGAAGGGTCACAGTTCACTCACTAGTCTGCTGTACTCTGAACACACACACACACACACACACACACACACACACACACACACACACACACACACACACACACACACACACACACACACACACACACACACACACACACACACACACACACACACACACACACACACACACACACACACACACACACACACACACACACACACACACACACACACACACACACACACACACACACACGGAACTCTCTCTCCTGCCAGCAGCCTTAAAGCAGTCAGAGCACCAGGTGTTTCAGGCTCTGTTTTGATGAGAGTGAGCCAGACAGACGGCTCAATTAAAACCTCTCTCTCCTCCAACAACACACCACCTGAGAGGCCTGCTGCTGGACACGAGGATACACACTACACACAGGATACACACTACACACAGGATACACACTACACACAGTAAGGGGGGGGTTACACTCATGGTTACACTCATGGTTACACTCATGATAAACCTCATAGGGCATTGTATATCCATCAAGTTTGAATAAAGTTGGTTACGCACTGATTAGCGAGGTAAATCTCTCTGTGTGTCATTGGAGTCTGGTGGTTTTGTGTAGCACATATTCGAATAATTCACCAAATAAAAGCACAAAACCTTGTTGATAATATATCATATATCACACAAGACTATGTTCTCCTCTCCATCGATCCATCTTAACGAAGCTGCACACACACGTCTTGTGGTTTTTTGCATCTAGTCGATAATTAGAGTAATTCACCAAATAAAAGCACAAAACCTTGCTGATAATATCCTTAACTTAAACACGGTCCATAGCATCACGTCTGAAAGCCTTTGAATCCACTGAGCCAGGACCCTTTGTTCTCCTCTCCATCGATCCATCTTTTAAAAAGGTGAACACACACACACACACACACTCGGTGACTTTTTCCCCCTGTTGTCAAAAGTGACACGAGCAGCTGATTTAACATCCATGTCGAGAGAGGGTCCTGTTTCCCCAGCAACCAAACAAACGGAGACATGTGCTTCCTCTCGCTGCTGGATAAACACTGGAAACTCTCACTCTCACATTCTCACTCTCACACTCTCACTCACGTCTCTTTTCCAGGTTACCTTCACAGGGTCTCTGGGAAACGAAGGTTACAGCAAGACATGAAAATACTGCCGGAGACGCCACTCCTTTGTGTTTCTTTAAACACTTCTCCCAGGGACTCTGAAGGGTTATGTCATCACGGAGTATTAAGATAAGTGAGAGAACAGATGTAGGATCTGTTAGTGTTTAAGTCCTGTTAATGACAGCCTGACACTTTGCAGGGCGCTCGCTGGTTGAGGTTAAATACAGAGAGCTGTGAGGTATTGTAACGGCTGCTGTTCGTAATCACAGTAAGGCTCTGGAGAGGTGGGAGGTATGCAAATAAACAGAGAGGTAGAACACACACACACACACACACACACACACACACACACACACACACGCAATATATTCTTTTTTTATATTACTGGCTGCTACTTCACTACCTAAGAATGTCTGTCGTGAAATACCATAATGCATAAACGCACACTTTTTAGTGTATATATTCTACCTTTAAAGTTTATTTAGTAGTAGTAGGTTAGTCTATTATAGTGTGTTCTAACTTTTATTGTATACTCTATAGATATTTATATTTCTATCTTTCCATTTTACAGTTTTTTGGTTGATTTATTTTATTTTTAATGAATGTGTGAATGTGCATTTTTACTTATTTACTAATATAATCTAATCATTTTATATACTTTTTTGGCTGCTACCAGCTACCTTTATATGATACTTTTTTTTTACTTGGATTAAAGGTGTGGTAGGTAATTCACTTCAGAAACACTTGTTGTTATATTCCATGGAATGCTCTTAACATCCCGATAGCAATGAATACATTAAATGCTTTGACAATAAATACATTAAAAAATGTCCTCTGTGGAAGCCGTGGCGCTGTAAAAAGCACGACCAATCATCTGAGCCGGCCCGGCTAAAGTAACTGGATGGCCTACCTGCCTGTCAGCCTTCCATCTGTGCACACACTGATCTCGTGCCCTCATTGGTCATGTGTGCGTTCGTGTGTGTTGGAGGAGGGGCTCTGTGAGGAAGTCTGAAGGAAGGGGCAGATTTTTTCCGGTTGTGTACTTTCAAATTCTAGCGCACTCGAGCTGGTTTCTCCATTCTTACCTACCCTACCTTTAACTTTCAATTGCCTTTTTGTTGAATATGTTAGTCTACTCTCATATATTGCCTTTTTATCTGTACTGTCCCTTTGCTGTATAAACGATAGATTCACACGCTGTAGCAAACGTAAGGAATATGTAATTTTACATTCAGATTAAAGTGTGTTGGACTCACAGGTCGTAGTGCTGGTTCCACTTGGGGTCGAGTGTGTTCCTCACTGTGTCCGTGGAGTGGCATTGCCCCGAACCGTCCACAACGACCTTAGCAAAGGGATCAGGGAGGCCTGCAGGAGGAGGAGAGACAAAACCACACAGAGCTGAGACAAATCACCAAGAAGACACAACAGAAAACATGCAACAGGACACTGAATGACAACATGGCAGACGCTGAGGTTTCTCCGCTGTGGGATCAGATTACTCACTGGTTACTTACACAATTTGTCTTGTACTTTGATTCCAAAATGAGATCCTTCGGAGACAAGAGTACAGTGGAGGGTGACAAAAAAATGCATTGGATTTGTCGCTGTCAATTCAAGAAAGGGATAGTTCAGATTTTGAGGTTCTTATCCGATGTCAGTGTGTTTGTGTTTTGGAGAAAATGGAAAGGAGTACAAACACAGAAGCTAAGTAATGTACTTGAGGAGGGTGGTAGCAAAAAAACATGTATTTACCAGTTTAAATGAATGCTATATTTAGGATATTTTCACCACTTTACCATGCATTTGTAAGACAGCCCTTTACAATATGTAATATGCTCTCTGCTCTCTTTAAAGCCACCAGACTCTCAGTAACGCAGGTCTACCTCTGCCTCAATCAGTTAGTTTGTTCAGGTTGTTATTGTGTGAATTTGGTGAGTCTGAATTAACGGTTTAGTACACAAAAGTCACACAAAAGTCACACAAACAAACAAACTGATGGAGGCAACGTTAGACCAGCTATTCCTGTTTTTGTCAATGGAGTCTGGTACATATTTCAAGGGCATAGTGGGATATAATGTCTTCAGTTCCCGTCAGAAAGGGGTGTCTGATAGCAAGAGGTGAACATATTCTAAATATAGCCTACATTCAAACCAATATGGATCTTTTTTATGGCTCAACTAAATGTGGTTGCTCCCCCCTTTCACAGCAGTACATTGCCTAGCTTCTAAGTTTGTACTCCAATCATCATCTACTGTATTTAATAAACCAACAAGGATAAGCACCTCATTCAACCCCGCTTAGAAACGTACGAAATACCCCTTTGAACTGGTCTGATTGGGAAAAAACACCACATGATTATTCACAACACAAAAAACAAGCAGTTTCAAATGAGGTGAGTCAATATAGAGCAGTGCAAGGATGGCAACCTGGAAGTTAGCATCTCCCTGGTTCCCTAGAAAGAGTCAATGGGATTCCTCCATGTGATTTTGGAATATTGCAAAAAATAATCTTTGTGGCAAACAAACAAACGTTTATCTAATCCAGGGGGGTCCAAACTTTTTTCACCAAGGGGCACATACAGAAAAATATACGAAGGGCTGGGCCGCTCACTAGAAGTATATCGCCTCATAAGTTCAGTTATAAGTTAGCAGAATGAATCAACTGTAGGTACATGATGCTGTGAGTGTTGGAAGCTCAGCCCTTAAAACAGAAGATTGATTATAATAAGGAGAAAAAGGAAGGTTGTATTTCAAGCTTGTTATGTAAATAAGTCATTGGGCTTTTTTCTTATCAACTAAGATATACTAGAAAATGTTTCCAACTCTATTGACACATGAATACTACTGTGTGATATATGTTTACATGTATAGTTAAGAAGTACAATATAAGACAAGCACAAGTTTCATTTTCGGGCCTTATTTCATTGTACTTTTTGAATTTTTGAACTTGGCCCCCGGGCCGTGGTTTGGAAACCCCTGGTCTTATCTCTTGTGCTAGCCACAGACCTTATTTCAGAATTATAACCAAAGACACATTCAGACATCTTCCAGATGAGGGAGCAGGTGGGAACATGCTGACTCATTTCATGGCTGAAGACTCATTCTTGCACCACTCTATTTAAATCAGTAATGCGGTTAGTTGTAACAGAATGACCACACACACACACACACACACACACACACACACACACACACACACACACACACACACACACACACACACACACACACACACACACACACACACACACACACACACACACACACACACACACACACACACACACACACACACACACACACACACACACACACACACACACACACACACAGGTTTCAGTGTATCTGGGTGTTTGCTCAGCTCAGGAGGAGGAATGGCAGGAATGGGCACCACAGAAACCACCTGAGTGAGCAGAAGACCTTCAGATGCTCACTCACCATGACAGCCCGCCCAAACACACCAAAACACTCGCTGCACCCTCACTTATTAAGGCTGTAGTGGAGAACATTAACTGGGTGTTTGATGCAAAGCGGTTAGCAGAAACACTGTCCAAAATGGAAATATATTCCCTGTACGTTGAGCCTGTTTTCCCACCTAAATTAGCGCGTATATGCAGGGGGGAAACACGCTAAAAATAGGCCATGTTGTTAGCATTGCCAGTAGACCGTGGATAAGAGGGAGGCAGGAGACCGTTACTTATTCACTCTCTCCTTTAAACATTTAAACCAGAGATGGTGATGTTGGAAAGATGAAAAAAGGATGTTTATTTTTTTGATTTCAAGTTTCAATTAAGTATGTTTGATTATAGTCCTTAAGTTAGACTATTGTCAATGGAGTTTGGCGGCTTTGAAGAGAGAATATTATCGCATGTTTGTACGTTATTACAATTCTAATTATCGTCCATCGTCGTTGTTGATTGTGTTTAAAAATATATTTCCTTCAATGTGTTTCATAGCGTAAAAAAAGTGTGGAATATTTCAGTTACTGTTAATCGGAGCTAAAAGGACTTCCAAGGACATATGTAGTGAGTAAATTGGCTTAATGAGAATATCCTAGTTGTTGTCTTTGAAAGCTTGAAGCAGCTAAACTTTATCGACCCAAAGTACATGTTCTCAATCTCAGGAGGTTTTTAGTTTGCGTGCATCAAACACCCACAGCCTCGACCAGCTTTAGTACGAGGAGCCGATGTTGGCAGATACTTACGGAAGAAGTCCTTCTTCACCAGGTTTTTGGCGCAGAGGACTGAAAACAGAAGAAAGACATAATTAAAGATCAATAGCAAATAAAATCGAAGCAGTATATATATATCAGAGTCTTACGGTTGGTTTGTAGAGTTTGAACTAAAATGCAAGAAAAGACGTAGGGATGTATACTGTATGTGTAGACAGCAGGAATGTCTAGTTCAAAAACATCACACCCATTAGATAGTTAGCTGTACAATATTTGTATCCAGACACTCCGACACCTGCAGAAGCTTTAGGGTCGAAGTGGAAGCTATTCGACATTTAACACCAGCTGTATCGTTAGAGAACATGTCACTCATTATAAACCCAGCCTTTGAGCTGGAGGAGGACATGTTTTGTCTCCGTCTCTCTTCCCAGAGCAGCAGAGAAGTCGACCCTAATGATCTACTCCTGAGCGTGTGTGTAGGTGTGTGTGTGTGTGTGTGTGTGTGTGTGTGTGTGTGTGTGTGTGTGTGTGTGTGAGTCAGGCTCATGAAACACACTTTTGGTTTAGCCTCTCTCTGAAAACCTTTTTCTGAGGAACACAACTGATGTGGTTTCTGTCGACTCTGATTCACTGGCTTTAATAGATATGAGACTGCAACAGACGGTGTATAATAGTTACCGTTTAGTTTTCCATTTATCACTGACACTTAAATTATATTCAAGATTTGTCCTGTCCTTTTGTACTCTTTGTATTTGTAAATTAACCAGAAATGCATTAATGTTTGTATGTTTTCGAGTCGAATGATGGAAGTTAAGGGGCCCTATCATACTTTTTGGGGTTTTCCAGTTCCTGTAGTGTGTTATATAGGTTTGTATGCATGCAAATGGTCTCCTAAGCAGCAAATCTGTATACTTAAATAGAATAAATAAAAAAGAATCATGCAAAAGCACCACTTCGAATCTTATCTTTCACCAAAGATGTGCACATTAGTTTCTTGCAAAGCAGTCATTTGGCCCGAAACATCACAAACTCTACTGACACACACACACACACACACACACACACACACACACACACACACACACACACACACACACACACACACACACACACACACACACACACACACACACACACACACACACACACACACACACACACACACACACAATGTCCAATTCCACCCTGAATCCCTTTACGTCTGATTCTGCCCCACCAGGAAACAGAGGACGTACTTTCTGAGTGCCGTGTCGAAGAAATTAAACACACTAATCTTAGCGTGGGACACAACAAACTACACATGCACCGTGTTTACAGATGCACAAGACACACACACACACACACACACAGGAGATTGTGGTTTTAATGACAAGAACCCCATTATAAAAGACAGCAAAAAAAACTGGATGCAATCCCTCCTCGGGGGATGGGGGGGTGCAGAACATGCTCCACAGATGAGGAAGAATTTCTTTCCGCAAACATCCCTGGGAATGTGTTACGTTCCAGTGAAACCCACCTCATTTCTAAAACATCTGGTATGCATCGCTGTTGAGCACACAGACGACACACACACACAGACGACACACACACACACGACACACACACACACACACAGACGACACACACAGACGACACACACACACACACACACGACACACACACACACACACACACAGACGACACACACAGACGACACACACACACACACACACACACACACACACACAGAGGACACACACACGACACACACACACAGACGACACACACACACACACACACACACACACACACACACACACACACACACACACACACACACACACACACACACACACACACACACACACACACACACACACACACACACACACACACACACACACACACACACACACACACACACACACACACACTTCCCAACTGGTTCTCCACTGATCTGATTAATTACTAAGAGGCTCAGAGGACAGTGTGCACACTTTGAGGCTTTAAGAGAGGAAAAAAACTTGCCGGTAACAGATGAATATAATATTTTTTCAAATGCTTCTGTTCACAAACCTTAGACAATATAAGAATATTGTGAATAGCACTATAAAGTGGTGCAGTGATGACGTATTTTTGAAGACCGACACTTACACTGACTTCACGTCACCACCGCTAAGCTAAAGGAGGCTAATGTTGGGCTATAAAGGAACTACAGCACGGTCACATGACTTCACTTCACCACCGCTAATCTAAAGGTGGCTAACGTTGGGCTATAAAGGAACTACAGCACGGTCACATGACTTCACGTCACCACCGCTAAGCTAAAGGTGGCTAATGTTGGGCTATAAAGGAACTACAGCACGGTCACATGACTTCACGTCACCACCGCTAAGCTAAAGGAGGCTAATGTTGGGCTATAAAGGAACTACAGCATGGTCACATGACTTCACTTCACCACCGCTAATCTAAAGGTGGCTAACGTTGGGCTATAAAGGAACTACAGCACGGTCACATGACTTCACCACCGCTAAGCTAAAGGTGGCTAATGTTGGGCTATAAAGGAACTACAGCACGGTCACATGACTTCACGTCACCACCGCTAAGCTAAAGACGGCTAATGTTGGGCTATAAAGGAACTACAGCACGGTCACATGACTTCACTTCACCACCGCTAAGCTAAAGGTGGCTAACGTTGGGCTATAAAGGAACTACAGCACGGTCACATGACTTCACGTCACCACCGCTAAGCTAAAGGTGGCTAATGTTGGGCTATAAAGGAACTACAGCACGGTCACATGACTTCACGTCACCACCGCTAAGCTAAAGGCGGCTAATGTTGGGCTATAAAGGAACTACAGCACGGTCACATGACTTCACATCACCACCGCTAAGCTAAAGGTGGCTAATGTTGGGCTATAAAGCAACTACAGCACGGTCACATGACTTCACGTCACCACCGCTAAGCTAAAGGCGGCTAATGTTGGGCGTGATGACGTTTAGTCGTCTCATTTAGACACTTGTTAGCAACCGTAGTTTTAAATCCACCAGTGGGGTATTTACTGACGTATTTTATGTTGTAGAATTTAAATCTCTTCAGCTTCTGCTAACCACAGACCTTATTTCAGCAACAACCAAAAAACACATTAAAAAAAAACCTCTGAAACAAAGGAATCATTTTACATAAATCCACAGGAGGTCAAAAGAAAGAAAAGCAAACCACTGGGTAAAGAGACTCTAAACAATGCATGACAATAAATACACAACGCAACCAGCATGACATGGCCCACATAATGGCAGAATGAGCTTAGCTAAAAACCTGCAGCCCTCCTGTGAGTACATAAGCCAGCCACACAGCAGGAAGGCAACACTGCAATTATACCTATATATGATCCTTATGAAAACATACAAGTGGCCCGGATTACATCTGAAACCAGAGGGAAAACCACTGGAACGGGAGGAGACAGACAAGGCAGGGAAGCCAATTAGGAGTCTGAGGCAACATGAGGAGAGGAATCAGGACGCAGAGGAATCCAACCGGCAACATACAGTCATTGTAAAATGTCAGGATGATATACATAAACTCTATGTCATTTGAAGGCAGCGAGGTGAGGTCAACACTCCCGTCTCTGCAGGGAAAGCTTTCCAAAGGACAAACATGGAGATGTGTGTGATTATATAAAACACACAAAGCAGGTTGCCAAAAAGAAAGGTCTAGTCTGACCGCAGCTATGTGAGAGACAGAAGGATGTAGGAAAGAGCAAGTCACCTGTCAAAAATAGAAGTGTGCTTAGGGAGAACACAACGTCTCCTACCTCTGCAAGACACGGCCATGTTTCAGGGATACAAAACTACATTAAAATGCATTTTGGAAATGTTTTAAACCTCTGAAGTAGGAAGTGTTAGCTCAAATGTAACTGAGTTTGATAGTAGAGCGGGAGATATGTTATGACTTAGTAAAGTAAAAGTTAGATACAACATACACGTTAGAAGACGCAACTAAAAATATCCATGAATGTAATGCTGGGTCTCAATTCGGAAACTTCCCTTAGCACACTGTCATGTCATACACTGTGAACACTTCAAATGTGTGATTGCCGATGTTTGCTATAGCTAGCAGCTAACGTCTTGTACCGATGTAAGACACTGCCATGTTTCAGGGATACAAGAACACTTTAAAATGCGTTTTGGAAATGTTTTAAACCTCTACAGCAGGCTAGTGCACCAGCTAAGTGTTAGCTCAAATGTAACTGAGTTTGATAATAGAGCAGGAGATATGTTATGACTAAATAAAGTAAAGTTAAAGGTCCCATGTCATGGCCATTTCTACTGATCATAATTCCATTGTTGAGGTCTACTAGAATAGATTTATATTGTGCAATTTTCCAAACTCACATTGGTTTCTAAAACAGCATCTCTGCATAGTATGTGTATTCACTCTCTGTCCTAAATGGCTTGTTGGAGCTCCTGCCCCCCCCTCCCTGTGAGCCCAGTGGCCGTCTGCGAGGCAGCGAGACACCGCGAAACTCAGCCTGGGCACACACACACACCCGCAGCCTGGCTGGGAGTTTGTGTGTGTGCCCAGGCTGAGTTCCGCGGTGTGTCGCTGTCTCGCCGACCCCACACCAGTGAGCCAGCTCACAGTGTCCCGCTCCTCGCAGCAGCGAGCCTCGCAACTTCCCGCCGAGTGTGTGTGTGTGAGGAAGTCCGCGGATTGGTCCAAACGTAACGGCTCCGCGGACGTTACGTTACGTCACTATACCCGAAATACGTCACTATACCCAAGAAGTAAACAATGGAAAAAGAGAAATTTCCAACGAGGCGTTCTGGGGCAGCATAGACAGGTCTTTCCTGTGTTAGAGTTTTACTCGCTACAGGGTGTACTTTGAGGGTTTGTGACTAAATAACACACAAGGGGACGGGTAATAACCAGAAAAGCATGACATGGGACCTTTAAAACAAGATAGTTACAACATATATACGTTAGAAGATGCAAAATGTCCATGAATGTAATGCTGGGTCTCAATGCACTGTGAACACTTGCACAATGTGTGATTGCCGATGTTTGCTATAGCTAGTAGCTACCTCTGTAAGACACTTCCATGTTTCAGGGATACAAGACTACATTTTTAAATGCATTTTGGAAACGTTTTGAAAGCTGTACAAGTGGCTTATGCAGCAGCTCAGTGTTAGCTTAAATGTAACTGTGCTTGATAATAGAGCGGGAGATATGTTATGACTAAATAAAGTAAAGTTAAACACTTGTGCAGTGCATCTCAGCTCCTTTACTTCCTTGTTTCCTATTTGTGAAAACCAGGAAAAGACCAACCATTGCTGACATCAAGTTAAGTTAAAACCAATCATAAACTTCGCTTTAGCATACTCAAATAAAAGCAAAAGGTGTCTGTTTTCCTGAGGAACACGGACTGATGCTTCAATTATTAAGGACTCAAATTGTTCAGACATGCACAGCTGCTGGATTTTTAGGACCCTTCGTCTGTCACCCTCATTTGGCCTCATTTATATTTTATGGAGCTTTCTTGGGGGGTTTCTGCTTCCTCCTCTTTGACCAGTTCCTTCACCCTTTATGTCAGGGGTGTCAAACTCAAATACACAGTGGGCCAAAATAAAAAAATGGGTACTAGTCGAGGGCCGGACTGGTTCAATGCTTATTGCAAAACGTATTGAAATGAACTTATTGCACATATTAAACCTGGAACTAACAAAGCTTAAATGATTGCCTCTAAAAACAACATTAAACATTAAATAATCAGTAGCATTCATTTCTTACGGCTCTATCTGCAGCTTTTCCAGAGTCATTTCTTATGATTACATTTTTCCACAGGCCAACAACAGCTTAAAAAAAACCATTTCCCTCAAAGAAAAAACCAAACATGCCCTGTTGTCTCAAGAAAGAAAGTGCAGAAGGAAACATCCGTTGAAACTCAGTGTGCTGCTCTGTGATGCTAGTTCAAGCCAGATACTTGGCATCTCATCTTGGGTGCAAGTTCATCAATGTTTGGGCTCAGGCTCTGAGCTGAGGAGACCCTCAGGATGGAGTGAAGGTGTGTGTGCAATATACCGGCGGGCCAGATCTAATAGCAATTAGAAATTATCCTGCGGGCCGAAATTAAATCCACCACGGGCCTGATTTGGCCCCCGGGCCTTGAGTTTGACACATGTGCTTTATGTGCATACATCTGAATTTCTAACACACCTCCAGCTTGTAAAACTGTCTCTAATGATTCCTTTTCAGAATCACAATCAGAATTCCTTCATTAGTCCCACAACGATACAGCAAAAAGTGCCATCGCAGGTACAAAAAAGGGATGCAATAATAAAGAATAAGCTTATTAGGTAAGAACAGAATATAATATAATCATTTATTGTCATTATACAGGAACAACGAGATGAGTAGAGCTAGTCCTTTTTTTTAAGGTTCCATCAAAACAAAAAAACAACTAACAAGAGACGTACAACATTCAGGAGAAGACAACATACAAACAACAAGCATTCATACTTCAATATGCAGGTAAGTTAAAGTGCAGGAATATTCGGTTTAAGTCAATTAAATATGTTATGTGTATAAAATGGTGTCAGTGCAAGCTGGAGGAGGGGGGTCAGGGGCCGCTACACCAATGCTAGAGCTTTACATAATGACATTATTAGAAATTAAAAGGTTGCTTTACCACAGCCAGTGCACCCAAAACCCCCAAATGACTGCCGTTATGGGAAATGGCTTCTTGATGACAGAGGCCTTCCCAAGAAAAGGAAGTGGGCGAGCTTGCACCTACAGGGCAGCGTCGTAAATCTGTTGTTTTATTGGTCACCCCGGACCGGCCTTTCTCATGCTCACACACACCGACAAATATAAATACGTACGTTGAAATGGACACATACGTCAGCACACACACACAACCCCACGCATACACATGGCCCCGAGATTAAACAAACGATGGGGAAAGTAGGAAAAGCTGATTCCAGACGCCAGCGACAGTCACATCATGTCTTAGTTGCGTGGCTACACCGTACACAGCGCTGTTCTCAGGGAGGGGCGATTAAACAGTGACGCCAGAGTTAATACGAGGTGAGGGGTTACACGGGACAAATTCAAACGCTTGACTCCACTTCAGAGCTAACCCTTACGAGTGACAAAATTCATTATTACTCCATGAAAGTGTGGTGGCGGTGATGGGGATATTATCCTGTCCTCAACATGAAAACCACTGGAGCACAAACTCACTTTCCGAACGGTTTCACACTTCATATAAACGGCACAATGTTTCACAGAAATGTGACGGAATGTATTAGAAGCTTAAAAAATGGACTGTATAATAATTAGAGGATATTGGAAAGATGTTTTGGGCGTATTGTCAGAAGCCAGCGAAACTATGTCCTTTTCTCTGATACTCCAAGGTTTAATAACACCAAGAAAAAACACATTATTATTTATCTTTTCAAGCCAAACATGCATTAAATACCTTTTGGATAAACCCAGAGAAACCCTGCATCATTCAGTGTTTAAATTAACCTCTCTTAATATGTTGACATTGAGAAATCAAAGTGCATGTAAACGGTCTGCAAATGCTAAAATCCTTGATGGAGTTTAGATATGTGTCTAAAAAAGCTGCTAAAAGAACCTAATTTTAAGGATTTTTGAGTTATGATTTTCTCCTACAGGCTGTAATAAATAGTGATATTAATTATCCATCACTAACTATCAGATGAATTGTATGCTCTAGTATCATTAGAGTCCTTTTAAGGTTTCAAACTTTCTCCTTTTCTTTCACAAAACACTCAAGACACACAGTCCGGAAAAAAGCATCAGATAACCCATCTCAAATCCTCTGTCGTCATAGCGACGGGCAGTTAGGAGGCAGGAGCTGAAAGAAAGGTTTCTCTGTGTCGCCGAGTTTCTCATTCAGGTCGCCTCACTCAGAGAGCAGAGCAAAGTCGGGGGTAGACGTTTAAAAAACTACAATTAACAAGCATTAGAGACCTTTTCAAATGCTGTTAGAAAAGGCAGATGCTAACAAGTGTCTAAATGAGACGACTAAACTTCATCACGCCCAACATTAGCCGCCTTTAGCTTAGCGGTGGTGACGTGAAGTCATGTGACCGTGCTGTAGTTCCTTTATAGCCTAACATTAGCCACCTTTAGCTTAGCGGTGGTGACGTGAAGTCATGTGACCGTGCTGTAGTTCCTTTATAGCCCAACATTAGCCACCTTTAGCTTAGCGGTGGTGACGTGAAGTCATGTGACCGTGCTGTAGTTCCTTTATAGCCCAACATTAGCCACCTTTAGCCTAGCGGTGGTCACGTGAAGTCATGTGACCGTGCTGTAGTTCCTTTATAGCCCAACATTAGCCACCTTTAGCTTAGCGGTGGTGACGTGAAGTCATGTGACCGTGCTGTAGTTCCTTTATAGCCCAACGTTAGCCACCTTTAGCTTAGCGGTGGTGACGTGAAGTCATGTGACCGTGCTGTAGTTCCTTTATAGCCCAACATTAGCCGCCTTTAGCTTAGCGGTGGTGACGTGAAGTCATGTGACCGTGCTGTAGTTCCTTTATAGCCCAACATTAGCTTTTTTACTCCAGAAATCATAAAGTGGAGTTAATATGTGGAGATTATCCTGCTGAGCTAAATGTGTAAGTATCATAAACGTTTGACACAGAGACTGTGCAAGATTTTCTGCAATAATCCAAAGGAAAAATCCCATTTGTCTTTTTGTCCAAGGAGCCTTTGCTATGCTTACTTCCGGGTCGGACTACAAATAATCTCCATTACAGCCATAGTTTAGACCAAAATAGACAACTGAAAAAAAATGCACAGGTACCTAAAACTACTAAAATATTGGCTCTTCCTATCAGGAACATGGACAACATAGCTTTCCCTCCATCTGATAAATGACCCAAAGCTTTTAGGCTGAAGGCCCACTTCTCTTTTACTCAGCGATGTTAGTATAATCCGACCACAGAAGAAGGGTATGTGAGGATGTGATGGCAGGCAGACACGCTCGCCCACACAAAAGGTTAAAACACATCAAAACATTGTTCAAAATCATCTAACAACCACCTACAGCCCCCACACACACACACACACACACACACACACACACACACACACACACACACCACACACACACACACACCACACACACACACACACACACACACACACACACACACACACACACACACACACACACACACACACACACACACACACACACACACACACACACACACAAATGTGTCGGTGACTAAGTGGAAATATAACCTGGTGGCTCAAATAAATAGCGGGCGGTGTGGTGTGCTCGCTCTCGGTGGCTTCAGCTTATTACTCACATAATGGCTTTCCACATTACTGCCCATACAGGGCTTCTTCCCAAAGGACAGCATGGAGGGATTAACACACATACACACACACAAACACACACACACGATCATCTGCTCTTATTTGTAAAGCTCCTTCCTTTCCTTTCCCTGCTCTATGTCTCTCATTATTAATTGTATTGTATTTCATTGTCATTTTTTTTACCTCCTTTTGTCCCTTGAATTGTTATATTATGCTTTTCTGCTGCAAAAAAGAATTTGACCTGAAGAGAATTTTCCAGTTTTTTTGTTTTTTAAAGTTGTGATCTGTGCCACGTTGTCAAAGCACGTTGAGCTGCACCTGGTGTATGGAAAGTGATGTACAAATAAAGCTTTATTATTATTATTATATTAAAAATCAGTCCCTCAGCAGCAGCTCAGAGCAGTTGGAGACGGAGACCTTAAAGTTGCCGCTCCACCTGTGAAGGAGACGAGGGCTCAGTTTCTCACAGGCACACAAAGAGCCCTACTGTGCAGCGAATCAATGAAGGCCACCAGACGCAAGCCAAACACCTGGAGAGGGGGAGGTCATGTGACTTCTGGGAGGGGGGGGGGTCACCATGGTAGCAATCACTGGGAGAGACAAGATGAAACTGGGAGTCGAGCAGAGCTGGCAAAAGTACACATCCTTTACTCAAGTAGAAGTACAGATACTCGTGTTTAAAAATACTCTGGTAAAAGTAGAAGTACTGACTAAACTTCTTTACTCAAGTAAAAGTAAAGAGGCTTTGAAATGTGCTTAAGTAAAAAGTACCCATAACTAGCAGCTGTTTTAAAGAGTACCTGACCTCCCTTTATATTAATAGAACAATAATGTCATTGTTAGCTAATGGTGAATGGCTGATAGAAAAGATGCAGTGGTAGCGCTTTGTCTCAAGGTGGTTGAATGCAACGACACGCACTCTCTCCTTATTGGAAACAAATGAAAGAAGACCCTGGTGCTACGTTGAAGCTACGATGTTCTGTTCCGGCCCTGACAGGTTAAAGCCTGGGAAAAGGAAAGAGCACCGAGGGGAAAAGAGAGTTCATGTTGCTCTGTGGTTAACCATCACACTGGAGTCTATGAGGTGGAGGAAACGGGGGTGTGGGAAAAGAGACAACCGCCTGGTGATGCTCCACCATTGCCATCACTCTGTCCAACTCTTCAGGGGTGCAGGCTAACTGTGGAAATGTGGTTCAGGCCAAGTGACTTTTAGAGAGAGGGGAATATCCCAGCTTTAGCAGGTTTTTTATATCTTAGCAAATACACTTATGTCACATACAGATATTAGGTGTGTAGAGTCACTGGTGGTGGCAAAGTGATCATGGAGACACTAACTATATACCATTTTATGTATATACAGTATGCTCCTGTAGTATTTTGGACATTTTCTATATCATATTTTCTATTGTTTATATTTGATATCATATTTTTCATTTTCATTATTTCCCAAATTGGGATCCCTACCTACCTACCTACCTACCTACCTACCTACCTACCTACCTACCTACCTACCTACCTACCTACCTACCTACCTACCTACCTACCTACCTACCTACCTACCTACCTACCTACCTACCGTAACAAAGTATTTGTACTCCACTACTTCCCACCTCTGAAGATAAGACAAGGACAAAACTAAGCCTCTACAGAGACGTCTACAAGCGCTTCACCCACAGAAATGGGTGAATGGCTGATAGAAAAGATGCAGTGGTAGCGCTTTGTCTCAAGGTGGTTGAATGCAACAACACGCACTCTCTCCTTATTGGAAACAAATGAAAGAAGACCCTGGTGCTACGTTGAAGCTACGATGTTCTGTTCAGGCCCTGAAAGGTTAAAGCCTGGGAAAAGGAAAGAGCACCGAGGGGAAAAGAGAGTTCATGTTGCTCTGTGGTTAACCATCACACTGGAGTCTATGAGGAAACGGGGGTGTGGGAAAAGAGACAACCGCCTGGTGATACTCCACCATTACCATCACTACTCAAAACTCTCTAATAAGAGTGAGGGGTTTCTAACCAGCTGATGAAATCAACAAATCTCTTCACACCCCGAGTGACATTCAGGATTCCTTTATTAGTCCTGCAGCGACAAAAATGTCAGGTAAAAAAGGTATGCAATAATAAAGAGTACACACACTTATTAAATATAGAGAAAAAAGAAGAAATACACAAATTAGTAGCACACACACACACGCACACACACGTACACACACGTACACACACGGATGCCCCGCCCCATTTTTATTTGTTTATTTATTCATGTTTTAATGTTTTCATATGTCCATTATTTTTGGGATATTTTTTGAATGCAGGACTTTTACTGTAACAGAGTATTCCTACACTCTGGTACTTTACTCAAGTACAAGATCTGAGTACTTCTACTTTTACTCAAGTACAAGATCTGAGTACTTCTACTCTTACTCAAGTACAAGATCTGAGTACTTCTACTTTTACTCAAGAACAAGATCTGCGTACTTCTACTTTTACTCAAGTACAGACACATCTTCAGGGAACAGAAACCCCTCCCTCAAACTCTTCCAGACCCCACCCTTTCCTCTGTTTAGCCCTGTTTTGACTGCCGTGCACTTTCATTGTTCTTCTCTAAACAAAAGGCTTCCTTTCCCCCCACTGCTCTTTCTGGGACTTGAAACCTAAACGGAGATTGTGACTGACAAGTGCTGATGGTTGTTTTAGTGAAACTGTTCGTGCTGCTAATCTCTGAGGCGTCTTCTAATCGATCTCTGACAGCATGCTGGGTAATGTTTAGTCTTCAACGCTGCCTCCTGTAGGCTCATGTCACTCAGCAGGTGGAGCTTGCATGCAGGGCAACCTCCAAAAAAAGCAAAATCTGGCACAGGAAGAAAATCATACACAGTTTCCAAGTTGAGTTAGGACTGAACCAACCGTGGAGCGTGGGGGACGAACCAAGGAACAAATAGTGTCTGTGGTACATTCCTGTTTGCATGTTCACCGCATCTGAAGAAGCATGAAGATAAGAGCGATGACAGATTGTCCTAACAGCCGTAGTACAGCACTTCCCTGTTTGTGAAGGACATGTTGCGCAAAAGTACAATTTTGAGGTACTTGTACTTTACTTGAGTATTTTCATTCATGCTACTTTGTACTTCTACTCCTCTACAGTTCAGAGGTAAATGGTGTACTTTTACTCCGCTACATGTATTTAATACCTTTAGTTACTTCACAGATCTGGATGAATGATGTGAAATATAATCAAGTGTTAAATCAGACTTTAGTTCCACCTGGAGTAAATTCTCAAGCTACCCTGCAGTATACAAAGTCATTCAAACTAGCTGCACCTTTACCAGCTTTGATAACACTTTAATGATCAATCATTATAAAACATATCAGATATATTATTCTGAAATGGACCAATCTGCACAATGACTACTTTCACTGTCGCTACTTTCACTATATTTTGATGATGATACTTTTCTACTTTTACTTGAGTAACATTTTGAATGCAGGACTTTTACTCTAACAGAGTATTCCTACACTCTGGTACTTCTACTTTTACTCAAGTACAAGATCTGAGTACTTCTACTTTTACTCAAGTAAAAGATCTGAGTACTTCTACTTTTACTCAAGTACAAGATCTGAGTACTTCTACTTTTACTCTAGTACAAGATCTGAGTACTTCTTCTACAGGCCCTGGTTCCTTTAAAAAACACTCTACAAGTCACAAAGCAACTGACTGTCATTGTGATTCTACACTAACACCAATTTTCACTGCATGGTTTTGCTCCAATGGACTCAAATTTTGTACCAGGTCCTTTTCACTTTTTCCACCTGAGGATAATACCCTATCAATGTAGGCGTATCAGTTCTTTAAGGCATAGTTTCCCATGTTGCCAGTTGCTAAAATCTATGTCCAGTAGATATTATAATTGGGGTCGATATTGACAGAAACTTGTCTATTTAAAAGGGGCGGGCTTTGTGCAGGATGTTTGTGTCAAGCAACTGATGAACTGACCGACCAATCAGGTGTCTGCAGTGTTATTCCTTTACCTTCTAGTATCAGCTTGTTTGAACATCCATATAAAAAAAGGACTGTAGTACGTGAAACATTTGTTAATGGAAACCAAAAACAGTGCGAGCCGAGTTAAGTAAAGACATGTGAAGAAATACAGCTTAAAACAAGTTATAATTCATTTATTATATACTTAATTAACTCTCAACAGCTGATGCCAAACAAACAACCTCCAACAAAAGGCTTTACGGGGTAGTGCACTGCACCCATTCACATCCAGCGCTGCACTACTCGAGACAAACGTGGGTTACTTTTTAAAGACCTGGCTTTACCTCTTAACTTTAGCCCATAACTGCAGCCATGCAGAATACAGAGAGGAAGTAGAGTAGGGTTTCAGAAACTCTGTCCCACTCTTCAGGGGTGCAGGCTAACTGTGGAAATGTGGTTCAGGCCAAGTGACTTTTAGAAATCCATCCATCCATCCATCCATCCATCCATCCATCCATCCATCCATCCATCCATCCATCCATCCATCCATCCATCCATCCATCCATCCATCCATCCATCCACCTACCTACCTATCTATCTATCCATCCATCCATCTATATATCCATCCATCCATCCATCCATCTACCTATCTATCCATCCATCCATCCATCCATCCATCCATCCATCCATCTACCTATCTATCTATCCATCCATCCATCCATCCATCTACCTACCTATCTATCCATCCATCCATCCATCCATCCATCTACCTATCTATCTATCCATCCATCCATCTATATATCCATCCATCCATCCATCTACCTACCTATCTATCTATCCATCCAACCATCTATATATCCATCCATCCATCCATCCATCTACCTACCTATCCATCCATCCATCCATCCATCCATCCATCCATCCATCCAAACAGACCTGCAATTTCCACCATGTATACAATTAGAAATACAAAAGTAACAAAAACTGCTTGTGCATCATGTTTCTTACAAAGAGGAAAACAACACAAAAAGGGGGGGAAATTGCTTAATTTGCCTCTTAAATTAAAGATACAAATAAAATAAAAGAGGCGTTCATAGACCCCATTTACTGTATGTGCATGTGAGGAAGAACAATCTTTTTCCGAGTGTCCTACTGTATTTCCACTATTTCTTCTGCCTTTGGATCAGTTTGTTGAATGTTTACAGATTGCTGAAGAAACCTCCACAGATAAAAACATGTAAAAACAGTAGAAAGGAAACGTATTACGTGTATTAAATACCGCAAAGCAAACACAGAAAGGGTTGAAACCTAGGACTCCTGCTGAGTAAATGGACATCTGCTAAAAAAGTGGATTTAGTTGAATGAAGAGAAACTAGACATATATCCCCCATAACTTCCCTTCATCAAAGGGCAGACGGCCATGACTAAGAGGAGTCATTTATCATTATAGATCACGCTCAGCACCTGCTGGTAATGCGATGAAGGATCTCCAGAAACACAGCGACACGCTCAGAGGAAACGGAGATCTGCGAGGCCGTGTTATATTATAAAGATGACGTGATGCGGTTCGAGCATGTGGCGGCATCAAAGCTCAGAGATTATTAGGGATTGTTAATAACTGGGCAACCAGCCAAGATAAACAACAGTCGAGGAAGTAAAGGGTTTTTCTTTCAGATTCATTAAAGGTCTTTTACGCTGGCAGCTGTAATCAATTGGAGATTTCTAACAATCAAGATTGAATGCTGTTTTTAAGACTACAGCGATAAAGGTGATGGCTGGGTCATGATAGCAGGGTGCCAGGGAGGGAGACAAAATGTTTTAAAAAAAGAGTTATAATGTGAGAAATTATTGCTAAAACTGAGAGTATTTCTGTATTGTATATAGAGCGGTGCAGGGATGACGTATTTACCCGGAAGTAAGCTGCTGGTTCCCTCGACAAAAAAGCAACGGGATTTCTCCATAGGATTTTGGAAAATAGCTCGAAATAAGGTCTGCGGAAAACGAACCTGTTTGAACGTTTTGTTCAGCCGGATAATCTCCACATGTCTACTTTTATAATGTTCCCATCATAAATCTAATTGCCAGAAGCTAAATGCTAACGTGATGCTATAAAGGAACTACAGCCGAGTCCAGCAGCAAGACTTCAACGTCACGCCAACTTCAGATCCGTATTCAAACATACAGATTCTAAATGGAACGAGTTGAAGCGTTTGTTTGAACACTTTGCAGGAGGCAGGTACTTGCTTTCAAGCTGAACAGGACAAACTAACTTAGAGGAGTGTTTACGTGTTCGGCGTAATGACGTACAACGTCCTCCACAACTTCTGTAGTCCTATTCAGCCACTTGGTAACAACCATCGTTTTTCAGACGCGTCAACTCTTCAGAAATCACCAGTGGGGTCACTGCTGATGGATTTAATGTCGTAGAACAAAACGGGATCCGTCTCTTCAATGTGTCTCAACCACAGACCTTATTTCAGATATTTTCCAAAATGCTATGGAGAAATCCCATTGGCTCTGAGACGAGGGAACAGGAAGTGGTGAAATGCTGACTCACTTCCGGGTTTTAGGACTCGTCACTGCACCACTCTATTGTGTTAACAGAAAATTGGCCCTTCAATAGTGTTTTTATTTGTCAGACATTAGATTTTTTATCTTCACAGTCATCTGTACATTTTATATTTTACAATCTAATGCTGCTTTATTTCTATTTCTTTGTGAGATGTTTATATTTTAGAATTGTTTATTTCTACTCTTTCAATTTGTTATTATGTGCAATGCCTTGTTTAGTTTTATGCTGCTGCAACAAAACAATATCCCAAATTGGACTTAATAAAGTACATCTTATCTTATCATCAAAAAGGCTGGCTTGATCGCCGTTAATCGAGCATGTTGGTTGAACGGCAACTATACTGATAATCAATCGTTTCAGATTTGTCAATTTTTAAGAAGAAATACCAAAGTTACACACACACACACACACACACACACACACACACACACACACACACACACACACACACACACACACACACACACACACACACACACACACACACACACCACACAACACACACACACCACACACACAACACACACACACCACACACACACACACACCACACACACACACACACACACCGTTGGCCATCGGGAGCACCTCAGGATTCAGTATCATGCCCAAGGACACATCAACATGTTGACTGCACGGGCTGGGATCGAACCAACAACCTTCTGGTGGAAAGACACACATTCCCTCACAGCCACAGTTGCCCTACATATCCTCAATCCAATTTAAATTGGTAGGTATACAGTTGGACAAAACAACTCCGGGATACTTTATAAAGAAACCAATCAATCATATAATGAATCTGTAGATTAAATCAATAATTGGTACTTGCAGCCTGAAGAGTAATACACTCTCAGGGCTGGAAATTAGAAAATAAAGTGGACTGAGAGACTCTGGGAAACCTTGTGTTGAACCGAGATTGCTTCGTAACCAAACCAGTTTTTAACAAAGACAATAGGTGCAGATAAAAAGATGCACACATGACACAAATTACGGTGAAGTGAAAAGCTTATCTTCCTTTGCAAAAACGTGTTGGACTACATGTCTAAAGTCCCCACGCACATTCACACGTGAAAGGAAAGAGGCTGGCAACATTCTCCGTTTGAGAACATTTCATCCGTCTCACGTCACCTTTTCCCTCCGTGATACAGTGTAATTGCATAATAGCGGAGTCCACCCTGACTATTTTCGGGCTGCAAATAGTCGGAAACGATGCCACAATGGCAATTTTTAGTGGCATTCCTGTTACCCCTGCATAGTGCATCACCCTCTCTTTCCACTCTGTGATACAACGTCCCTAACAGAGAGTCATCCATGCGGGTAAAGTCTTCCACAGCACCTTCCTCTCTGCAACTAAGTGAGAAAAGTCCAAACACTGAGCGAATCAGAGCTTCTGCAAGCTTGCACTCCCGTTGGCCGGTTGTTTTTCAAAAGGCTTCTTGGCTTCTTTGCCCCCTCTGATGTAATGGAGGAGAGTAGAAATGGTTGGATAGTACCAACCTGTTTAATGGAGGGTTGAGGACCACCACACTGCAGTGTTAAATGCTTTGCTTCTTGGTTTTCCCCCTCTCAATCCTGGGGAGTTTTAGTTTCTAAGAATGATTTCACAACTTCATCGTGGAGCCGTGTTACATCATTACCGCCAGATATATTTTTCCCTTTTTATACTTAATGCCGTGCCAGTGAATGTGTTGGAATGAAACGACCCACAGCGATTTAAGGAATCAGGACAGGAATCATGTCGTAATCGTAGATGAAAGCACTGAACAGCCATTTACTACTGGGTCTTGAGAATAGGGGCTGCAACTACGGGTATTTTCACTATAATTATCTGGGGTTATCTGGGTTGTTAATCTTGGAGAAGAGGGCAAGATCCTTTCAAACATCCAAGAATAACCCTAGGCCAATGTTGCCAAGTCTTTGCCATTGAAATCAGCTCACAGCAAAACCTCCAATAGTCGTTAAATCTTACGAGAAAGTCTCCAATACTGATAGTACGTCTCTTTACGTCAATAATTGATTGCAGTTACGATACTTAACTAAAGTTTCTAAAATATCCATCCTAGTGTCAATTTTGTATCCCATTAAACATTAGAAGACACTAGAAGAATGACAATCACAACTGGAAACCCTAAGGTGATTAAGTTGCCCCGAATGTCCAAAATACAAAGAGATGACTAAGAAGAGCAACAAATCATTACATTTAAGCTTGAATCTGACAATGCTGCGCCTCTTTTTAAATGTTGTTGCTGTAAAAATACAGAATTGGATATCAAAGCAGTTGCTTCAGAAACTGCAGAGGACCCCTAACCCTAACCCTTAAAATGAAGCCTTAAAAGCATGTAGTTATTTTTATCCCAATTCCTTCCTGCATGTCTTGCGTTGTTCATCCTCAGTTAATGACCAATTGGCGCCATGTGCAGGTGCACACTATAAACGGCTTTTATTGCGTGATGCAAGTCATGTTTAAATTAGATGACAAGCGTCTAGTCTACAAGACATGAGTCATAATCACGTCTGACCCAAATATAGCTCGGCCTCAGAGGGCAGGTTGTCGAGTCGAGCCACATTGTAAGACTTCAGATGAGGTTATTATAACATGGGGATTAGACAAAAGTTATCAAACCCTGAGGAATTCCACGAATGCTGCAATAACTTTCATAACGATGGACCTTAAACATGGTATTTCAGATGCTGAATGCAACATATGATCATTACAACATTCTCTTACACTATTTTATTTGTTTTATGTCCCATATATATATATATTCATGTTGCATTGTTGGAGGAGCCTGTGACTTAAGTTTTTCATTGCCATATCTACACTGTAGCTACTGTGAACATAACAATAGAGCCTTGAATTTTGAACAAGCCAGAGTTTAATGTATTAATGCATCCAAAACACAACATTAATTCAGTTGTGGGACGCCAAAGGAAACCAAATCATTCTTGTAGCCTTAAACTCTGGACCATATAGTACATTAAGTAATAAATATGGTGTTACATTTCTGAAAATGTCCCAACATGACTGTCTACGTTAGCACACATTTGAAGGTTAGTTTCATATTGAACCCACCACTCTTATCAAACCAGACAGCTACACATCTGAGACAACGGACACCTATGGGACTCTGAACATACTTAGGATTCCTTACTGCAAGAGTGTTGAAAACCCAGTGTTGAAATATCACATTTGTTTCCTCGGCTAGACTTTCTTTTTTCTGCGGTGGATTCCTGTGGGGTGTTTGTCCAACGTCGGCACGAGTTGCCATTTGAAATGTGATCCGGTGTGAATATAAACATCTTTCTTCTGAGGACTGAAGGGGTTTAAACGTCAGGCCGAAAGCACGGACAGACGCCTGCAGTCAGCTGTTGGCATCTTGCGGCTTTTCGCGGCTTCCCCCTTTCGCCTTGAGACTTGAGAGACCCCCATCTGTTTGAGGTTAGTCAGAGCTAATCGTATCAACCCGTGTCCATCCAGGTTTAAAGCACAGTCCGCACGTCCAAGAGTTATTCTCGGGTTACCCTTTCTCCAATCGGACAGCTGGGCAGGACTCTCTGACCACCAGAACTCCACCTCTGTTTCCAGGGGAAGTAAAACTATCTGTGAGGATATTTATCAGAGCTAATGAGAGTCTGTCCAAACTTGCTGTGTGATCTCACCTGGGCACACTTCAGGGGGATGATAATAATCACAGAAATACCAGAAAATAAAAGAAAATGAAAGGGGAACAAGCTGCTCTAATTAACCATTCAAAAATGAGTGTTCCAATTCCATCCGACCAATCAGTAATCTGCAGTGTTTTAACATCAACATAAACCCAGGACCCCAGGAAGTAAGTCAGACGTTTGAAGCAAATTTTTGGCAATACAAAATTGTATCAGTAATGCGACGGCATTCGGCCCAAAAACACTTTTCCACTGACTTGAGTTTGAAAAAAGACGTCTGGAAATCAACGTTTAACTTGTTTTTTTTAGGTAAATAGACTTCCCAGTATGAACATTTGAATAGCCCTTATTTAAATCATTAGTGCCTACAAATGTGCTAATGGCTGAATCTAGAAACCCAATGTGATGTAACGGTTTGGAGGCGGTTTTTAAGAATAACCCATTTGCCTTTATGTGTCCAATGAATGCGGAAGATCCAGGAAGATACGGTTATTTTTGTTCTTGAGTCGAGCCATTTCGGCATCATACAACGCTGAGCAACTTTCATTAAAACAAAGGGGAACCCGCCTCCAACGCTCTAATGTTTTCTCTTAATACATTCATGCCATCACACAGTAATGGTACTAAAAAGTATCAGGTACTATCCAGAACTTTTCCCAATGGAAAAACAAAAAAAAGCGAGTCGGGCCAAGCAATGGAACCGCGGCATTTCATTGACTAGTATTACGATGATAAACATTTTTGCATTGAACGACTTCCACCTAGGAACTGGTGTGATGGGAACCTCCAAATGTTTTTCTCTTTCCAACACAAGAGCCAGAGAAGTTGTGAATTAATGTGAGATAGTGTGGTTTTACTAGGGCAGCAGATGTAATGCTTTTATCACCATTGCATTGTGAATTTCCACAATAAACCGGGGCGAAAGGGCTGCTCCGAGCCCGGTTGCATTCCATTCAGGAACTAAAAAGGTCTTGTGATTTAGGAGCGGTCCACAAAGCAACACTTCTCTCACTTTTGATTCATGACGGTGTCTAGGAATTGCCTTCCCATTGCTATACTTTGTCAGAGGCATGACAAATCCCATTTAGCCAATGAGGTTTACAAACTGTCAACAAGATGGGACCAAGAAATATAAAAATCTAGGTTTAGATCAACCGTGCTACTCCATGTGATAACTTAACAGCCGTATCTGACAACAATAGGTCACCAAACATCAGAAACAAACTGAAATTGTTTACCTAAAAAGTGTAGGATAATGACTTAGAATTGCACTTTGTCAAAAAAGTGTTCAAATCTATGCAACAACAACACTTTAAATCTATTAGTTCCTCTCATACCGCCATCAAAATGTCCAACACTTATTACATCTTGCATGTTTTCTTCACATCTTGCAACCCTCCACAGCCTAAAATAACATAATTGTCAATGTGAATCACTAATGATCCTCACATGTCACTTTTTCCACTGCAGCAGCAGTAGCACAGACTTACTTTAAGGGCATCTGAAGTCAAAGCTGGGTTTTAGCCTGACATTGGATATGCATTAGGCCGCCTCTGATACAGAAAAACACCCTCAAGTTGAGCTTCTAACTTCAAAGCGAGCTGTAGTTTGTGAAATAGGGAATAATTAGAGGGTCTTGGAGAGGGCATGGAGAAGAGCCTGAGGACAGGAATCTGTTTAGTCCTCAGTGGAGCTCCCCTCCCTCACACTCACTGATAATCCAGTTTCATCCATTAAGAACCACAGCCAGGTTACTGAGCGGGTCTTTGAAGAGGGTCTTTCCCAAACCACCCAGGAGGAAAGCAATACTCCGAGGCCAAAACACAAACTTTCACTCTCTCTGCTCTCTTTCCCTGTGACAGAACTATTAGAGTCCAGTTCACAGATCCTGATTTAAAGTTAAAGAGCGGTGCAGCGATGACGTTTTTTGTACAAAGATCCGCAATCCAGCATCGCAATGGCTCTATCAACAAAAAAGCAAAAGGATTTTTCAGTGGATAATGGCAGAAAAATAATCACTGTGTCAAACAAACGTTTATGATACTTACAGGTTTAGTTCAGCAGGATAATCTCCACATATTAACAACACTTCATGATTTCTGAAGTAAAAAGCTAACGCTAGGCTATAAAGGAACTACAGCACGGTCACAACTTCACGTCACCACCGCTAAGCTAAAGGTGGCTAATGTTGGGCTATAAAGGAACTAAAGCACGGTCACATGACTTCATGTCACCACCGCTAAGCTAAAGGCGGCTAATGTTGGACTATAAAGGAACTACAGCACGGTCACATGACTTCACGTCACCACCGCTAAGCTAAAGGAGGCTAATGTTGGGCTATAAAGGAACTACAGCACGGTCACATGACTTCACGTCACCACCGCTAAGCTAAAGGAGGCTAATGTTGGGCTATAAAGGAAGTACAGCACGGTCACATGACTTCACGTCACCACCGCTAAGCTAAAGGAGGCTAATGTTGGGCTATAAAGGAACTACAGCACGGTCACACGACTGTATAATATGATTTGTTGGCCGAGATACGTTGCAGCAGCACAATACCTCACACAAAATGGTATTTTAACATATTTAGCCTTTAACAAATGTGCTTCCTGCGATTTGAATATTCCACTTGTCCATGCTGCGATTTTGTTTAAATGTCTTTGCAGCCCCAGCGTGTATGCAGGAAAATAATATCTGTTATAAATGCTAGGAAGCCACCACTCTGAAGTGTTGATGCTCCACTCAGCATGAATAGCAAATCTCTCCAAACCACAGATGCAGCCCACTAATTTCTCTCTGAGTTTCTACCCCCGTTATAACACAACTAATGTCCTGCTGAGTCATAGCAGTTCATCACTTTATTAGGGAACACTTTCAAAGATTTAATTGGATTACAGACCGTCTTAGTTCACTGTAAAGCAGATGTGTATCTCTGTATTTGGCGTCAAACAGAGTAATTCTTTACTAAATTATATAAAAAGGGCTGTATGAACATCTTTAGGTTAAAGAACATGTATAGAGAAAGAATAATTAGACAGTATGAAGATGATGGTAGATTGTAGTGTTGACTTGTGATTGTGTTTCATGTTACTGTAAGTATTGGTTGTAAGCAAATCTGATTTAAGCCTATCTATTTTTAGGTAAGGGGTTAAATAAGACTTTCTCCTTTCCATCATGGGCTACAAAAAACAGCTTAAAGTGTACATGTTTTGTTTTATAATAATTGCCATGAGTGGAATAAAAACTTTAATAATAATAATACAAAAATAAAAGGAGGGAAGTACTGCTCCCCACCTGTCAGACGTGACGTTTGGACAAGTGTTTGGGGTCTGGAGATCACTTCCTCCCCCTTTTTCTTTCTCTACATCTGGTCTCCTCCGGGCCGTTGCTGGCGGCTGAGTTTAGAGTGACCGCAGAAGCCTTTGTCCTCACTGAAGAGCAGCTGAACCAACAGGAATCCAGCCAGTCAGTGCATTAATTGATGGAACAATTTAAAATGATGGGAGGCTCTCAGCGGGGGGAAGGAAAATGTTTACAAATGATGTGCAATAATTGCTCGTTAGTCCTCTCTTTTATTCCTCGACACCACATGTTTCCCCGCTCTGCTCTGTTGTATTTGTTTGTTTTCTTTCATGCAAAATGTGGAAATGTTTCCTAAAGAGATGTCCATGATGGTCAGAGTTGGGAAGTAGTGGAGTACAAATACTTCGTTACTGTACTTAAGTACATTTTCTCTGGTATCAGTACTTTACTCCACTACTTATTTTTCTGACGACTTTTTACATTTTGAACCCAAATACCTGAACTTTCTACTTCTTACATTTTGAACACAAATACCTGTACTTTCTACTTCTTCCATTTTCCAAACAGGCTGGTTCCTTTAGTTTGAATGTGTGTTTGGTGGCGTGATCATTATTATTTAGAGTCATTGCGTGCCTATTGATTTGAACACGATCCGTGTATCCATCATTTCCTGGTCTTCTCTAAAGAAGAGGGACCAATGAAAACGTTGTCATGTTGCCGTTGTTCAGCATGGAAACATTCATTAGCTAACAATGACATTATTGTTCTATTAATATAAAGGGAGGTCAGGTACTCTTTAAAACAGCTGCTAGTTATGGGTACTTTTTACTTAAGTACATGTCAAAGCCCTCTTTACTTTTACTTGAGTAAAGAAGTTTAGTCAGTACTTCTACTTTTACCAGAGTATTTTTAAACACGAGTATCTGTACTTCTACTTGAGTAAAGGATGTGTGTACTGTTGCCATCTCTGATGATGGTTCAGTAGAGCCCACATGCAGCTCATCACTGCATATTTACCATGTTTCCTGTCTGAACACCCAGATGAAGCCAAATCACTTCCATACTCAGACTGAGACCACATGAATGCACCGAGATCCAGCTCAGACCATATTACAACGGTTTGATCATTAGGTCCCGTCCTCCATCTGTAACCAGCTGTGGAAGAGGGGGGGTTCTCTTCCAATTATCCAACATCCAAAGACCCCCCATCTGTAGACTACACTCAGACCAAGCTGCATTGAAAAGAGAGACCTAAGCCTTTCACTGGAAGCCACACACAGAGGCCAGTGTGAACCCCAGGGTCTTTGTTGCATCTTCCAAATAATTTATACTCCAAGCAGCATCTGTGTCCATTCAACTGCCAGTCAACCAGCAGGGGAGAGGGGGGAACCAATGGAGCAACAGGCGTGGGGAGTAACGGATTACATGTAATAGGATAACGTAATTAGGATACAATAAAAGGTACCAGTGTTCCCTTACAGAGACCACAGGTACATTTCCAAAAAACTGGGATTTCGAGCTGGATTGCAATGTTTCAATACATTTTTAAATAAAGGATGATATGTTACAAACTCCAAAGTCTTCAAGTTCATTATTATGGCTTCTAGCTCAAAAAATGCTTTCATTGGTCGGAGATTTCTCAGTGTCTTTGTGTTGTCCTCGGGTCAAATTTGATCCGTTTCCACATGTTTTTCTTAATGTCTGAAAAGGGGTTCTGTCATAGCCACACAAACCACACGGATGCTCCAAACTATGTTCTTCGCAAGAAAAAAGTCAATGATCATAACTTACATTGAATTAGGGTTGCTTTTATTCAAATATTAAGCAGCTGTGGTCTTCACAGGTCAATTCTGATTGAATTTCTGACTTAAACTTTGACATAAACCAGCCTGTCATTATCCATTTCTTTTTTTGTTTATTGCCTTACTGTAGTCAAAAATATTCAACATCTTTTACTCAAATGTGGTTTAACTTTGTGTCAATTTGATATAGTGACCAACATTACCTTCAAGTAGAAGCTGTTCTTCCAGCTGTTAACATACTTTCACTATCCAACAGTCCTGATGTAATTTAAAGAAGACTTCACAGGTAAACGCTTTGTAAATGATCATGTTTTGTTGTCCAATATTTGGAATAGGTATGCATACTGCCTACATGTTCTTTTTGGTTTTCATTCATTCTTGTGTTTGTGTTAAATACAGTCGGCTGACACCTCATTTATTAAGCAAAAATACTTGAATTCATGCACTAAACTAAAACAGCATGAGTTTTTGGGATGGTATTTGATATTGCTGTAATCCAGAAGTAATGGAGAGTATTTAGGCTACTGATTACATGTATTTTATTGGTAATTAGCTATAGTAATGGAATAAGTTCACCACTTGTGTTAACCACAGACCTTATTTCAGGCTAACAACCAAAAAAACATCCTTTAAAAGTAACCCTCCCAACCCTGTTGATAAAGCATTATAGTGCCCACCTCTACTATTTGGAGATACTTGCAGCGACTTTAAATCCTGTAGCTGATTATCCGCAAATAAGTGTCAGGGTGCACAGACAGAAACAGAACGGGTGAGTGCAGAGGGAGGGAGGGAGTGAAATATTATTTGGTGTGAGGGAGACGGAAAGAACAGGACTGACTCAAGAGAGGAAGAGGTGGGAATGCGAATGGAGAATTGTAGGGATTCCCACAGAGAGAGATCTCTTCGCTGTCTGCAGCGCGCCAAAGAATTCAGATGAGCAAACCATATGCCTCAAAAAGTCACATGTAAACTCGTAGCAAAGACGAGGCTATAAACGTAGAGAATCTGCATCGGGCCAGGAAATCAATCACACATCAGTTCGTTTATTATTCTGTTGCATGTCTTTCGGGGCGGAAAATTGATTCAAAGGAGCTTAGACTTCTTCTTTGTGACGGACAGCTCTTGACTCAGACGGACGGCAGGGGTGCGTTCCACTTTCTGCAAACTCTCAATCATATTAGAGTGAACTTTTGGCTGCGTGTCATCAATTTTCAGAATCAGAATTTCAAGAGTTTAGTTTATTGCCTGGTACCATTACACATTCAAGGGATTTTCATTGGTGCAAAATGGTGCAATCAAACTATTTAGCATTTAAAAAGAATAAAGACAAGCATTTAAACCACATTTAAATATATACAAAAGACAAAAAATGTACAAATTGATTATATGACGATATATGACAACAGCAGGGTATTATAGTTTAAAGTGAACACATGGAAAGCGGTGCAAATCACACCATGACAGGGTTTTGTCTAAACCAGGTAACATACCAAAATGCAGATGTTACCCGTAAAATGTTAAAGTGATGCCAGAAAACTATATTTCTGTTCGTCAAAAACGGTATAATTACTCCAGAAATATGAGTATCAAACAGAGCGTCAGACGGCAAAGACAGCTTTGTTTTTACGGAGCTCCGACGTCACGTTGTTGTTTACGTCCACGGAGACATCTTGTATACGGGGGACATGTCTCGAGATAATAGATATATCTTGTATACAAGACCAGCTCCACAGTATTGCATTTTTTTAGAAAAAACCCTGCATGAGCTACAGAATTTAATAGTGATCAGACAAACAATGAGCCGTGGCGTGATGATGTAATTTATGATCACCCCGTGTTTGTATGTCACATAATTTAGGAGTGATCAGCTGGAGAGTCTAATGGAAACCTGTCCTGTTGTTGTCGAGGGGCAATTCTCACCCTAAGTGTTAGTTTTAGCAGCTTGCTTGCCATATCTTTCCAGTTTTATAGCTGGCAAACATGTGCAACATCTGGTTCAAATGGACAGTGGGGGGGGGGAGGCTGTCAGCAAGTAGAGACGCCTTCAGCACAAACAGCTACAGGCCTGTTGAATGTCATCATTCACAACCTGCCAGGAAACAAACTCATCTGCAGCTATGTGTCAAAAATCAACCCGACTACAAATGACTACATGCAGCTACAAGGTCTCGAAAGAGTGGTGACACATTTTTGTAGAACATTTCGGAAGTTAGCATCGCAAGTGGTCCCTCGACATATGGCCAATTGGAATTTTCTATTGGATTTTGGAGAAAATAAGATATTTGACTTCATTACACCACCGCTAAGCTAAAGGCGGCTAATGTTGGGCTATAAAGGAACTACAGCACGGTCACATGACTTCACGTCACCACCGCTAAGCTAAAGGTGGCTAATGTTGGGCTATAAAGGAACTACAGCACGGTCACATGACTTCACGTCACCACCACTAAGCTAAAGGTGGCTAACGTTGGGCTATAAAGGAACTACAGCACGGTCACATGACTTCACGTCACCACCGCTAAGCTAAAGGTGGCTAATGTTGGGCTATAAAGGAACTACAGCACGGTCACATGACTTCACGTCACCACCGCTAAACTAAAGGAGGCTAATGTTGGGCTATAAAGGAACTACAGCACGGTCACATGACTTCACGTCACCACCGCTAAGCTAAAGGAGGCTAATGTTGGGCTATAAAGGAACTACAGCACGGTCACATGACTTCACGTCACCACCGCTAAGCTAAAGGAGGCTAATGTTGGGCTATAAAGGAACTACAGCACGGTCACATGACTTCACGTCACCACCGCTAAGCTAAAGGCGGCTAATGTTGGGCTATAAAGGAACTACAGCACGGTCACATGACTTCACGTCACCACCGCTAAGCTAAAGACGGCTAATGTTGGGCGTCTTTTTTAGACACATGTTAGCAACCGGCATTTTTATGAAAGACACATCGAACGTTTGTAGGCTACGGTATTTGCTGACGTATTTTATGTTGTAGAACAAAACGTTAAAAAAAATTCAGCCAGGGTTAATACAGAACCTTTTTCAGGCTAACAACTTTAAAAAAAAACATCCTAAAAACAATTGACTTCCAATCAAGGAAAGTGCGAAAATGTTAACTAACTTCCAGGACTCATTCCTGCACCACTCTACACCTTCTGTGTCCATTACTTCCTTCGCAGCAGCTACACAGAAACACATAATGACAGTGTGTAGTGAAGCATCTCTGGTAAAAGTGAGTACTTCTCCGTAGAGCTGCAGCTTTAGGACCGGAGCTGATCATCACATAATTCGAAATATGCCCCGAGGAGTGATTGCTAGCGGTGCTGGAAAACAAAAATCCACTGACAAATATACAGAGAGAATCATGCAGAAAATAAGTATTTAAGGGGGGATATTAAATCGGGAAGGGTGTAACGTGTCACTCGAACCGACGACCATCCAATGCCTAAGCTAATTCCCAACAGACTGATCTACTGTCATCCCTGTATGACATGTCATGTATTTACAAATTTAAGAACGATGGGTTTGACATTTTTGTATACAACTCTCCACATCTTGCATTGAACCTTGAAGGACTTCTGACAGCTAGCTCAAAGTCTGATTTCCTTGGCTTTTTTTTGCACGGCCAGCTCATTTTATCTCTCTTATTAAGATCGCTCCTTGTTTCCAAAAAACAGCACCAGCTCAAATATTTAATTTGAAAGCCTGCCATGGAATCTGACTCAGGTCAGACGCTGGACGGACATCAAACAGGGCGGGCTCTCGTCTCCCAGTCAAAACAGAGAGCTCTCATGTAAACCGTTTCTGCTGTTTGTGTTGAGAAGGCACACATTAAAACAGCTGAGGAGGAAGAACAGAGCTGCGAAAGTATGAAGTGTTCACAGGAACAGAACTGCTTTATAAATGGATTATACTGCAGGAACACAACTTATGGTGACCTGTTTTACCCACAAAGGAGGCAGATGTCTGTCTGTCTGCCTGTCTGTCTGTCTGTCTGTCTGTTAACAGTGGTGGAAAGTAAATAAGTACATTTACTCAAAGTAATGTACTATTTGAAGAACTTGTTACTCTACTCTACTTTAGTATTCCCATTGTATGCTTCTTTATCCTTTACTCCACTACATTTATCAAACAACTTTTAGTGACTTTAGATTCAGAATTAAAATAACATGTGATAAACTTTGAGCAAAATGCATCTCTAATAATTCAACTTAAACAGACAATTATGTTACAAAAAGTTCTTAAGATCAATTACCTGTGCATTTAAAACGTTGTTTGTGTGAAACACAACTTATGGTGACCTGTTTTAATCACAAAGGATGCAGCTTTCTGTGTGTGTGTGTGTGTGTGGGGTGTGTGTGTGTGTCTCTGTGTGTGTGTGTGTGTGTGTGTGTGTGTGTGTGTGTGTGTGTGTGTGTGTGGTGTGTGTGTATTCAGTTATATGATAAAGCTCTCTGTTCAGATCCAGACTCTCTGACCTGTGGAGCCTGGCATCATAAAGGCTTGATTATGGCTAGCTGGCATGCTAGGCTAATGTCTGCTAGCCAACTTTATATGAGCCTGTCTGTGGGCAGAACAGTGTTATAGTTGGGTAACACTGACATAGCATATATGTATCTATAAGCCAAATAAAAATATAAGATATCAGGCCAAATGTTGGTTTATTCAAGTGTAAGCACACTCTTAATGGGCAGAGTAGCACAACATAGGGATCAGACTACTTCCAGGAACAGTAATATCCACATTGAGCTTCATCTAGAGGTCTACAGTCAATTTTCAGATAAAGGTCAACACTGTAAAAACAAATAATTTATAAAATGCATTGAAGCTGTTTACAAAATCGTAGAAATCACAGTAGAAAGAACCGGCGGTTAGCCAATTCCATATAGCCTATGGGATCTGGTCCCATCCAGCAAATATACGGAGCGCACCTAGCCCCGTCCATCTGCTGGATGTAGTAGACAGATAGGGAAACTCTCCCCGTCCAGCAAATAGACGGTGCCCGTCTAGCCCCATCTATTTGCTGGGTGTAATAGACTGAGCCCCACTATCCAGTGTATTATCCACACACTAGCCAGACGGGCTTCGTCTATTTGCTGGATGCGACCAGTTCCCATGGGGATTTAAACAGCGTTGCTACCTGTTAGTCGCAGCTTCACAGGGCCATTCCGCCGGACTCCTTGGTTAGACATGTCCTCTTGGTTCCAGCTTTCACTTCACGTAATAAAAAAATATTAACTGTAAAAAATTAAAATTATAATATCAAGGTTTATCAACCTCTCAGCCAGTTTTAGACAATAATGGAGTCAAGGCATTGTGGCCCGGATGCGAACTGAACTGCCATGGCGAGCGCTCACAAATGCAAAAATAAAATAAAAGAGAAAGCTGCAAAATGCATGTATAAAAAATGATTTTCCCCCGGAGGAAAGTGGAGAGAAGCTGCTGGGGAAACGCCGGGTTTGTCTTCACATCTTCGGATCAGCCTCTGCCTCGGACTGGTCCTCCTCCGGAGTGGATCCTCTGCTCTGACCGGTGACGACAACACTCTTTGGGGGAGTGATTTCACGTTTCCCCAACATGTTACCAGAGGAGGAACAAGTACTCAGGTCTAGTACTATGAAGTACCAGAGTGTAGGAATACTCTGTTACAGTAAAAGTCCTGCATTCAAAATGTTACTCAAGTAAAAGTAGAAAAGTATCAGCATCAAAATATAATTAAAGTAGCAAAAGTAAAAGTAGTGATTGTGCAGATTGGTCCATTTCAGAATAATATATATGATATGTTTTATAATGATTGATCATTAAAGTGTTCTCAAAGCTGGTAAAGGTGCAGCTAGTTTGAATGACTTTGTATACTGCAGGGTAGCTTGTGAATTACTCCAGGTGGAACTAAAGTCTGATTTAACACTTGATTATATTTCACATCATTCATCCAGATCTGTAAAGTAATTAAAAGTGTTAAATACATGTAGTGGAGTAAAAGTACACCATTTACCTCTGAACTGTAGTGGAAGTTGCATACAATGGAAATACTCAAGTAAAGTACAAATATCTTAAAAATGTACTTAAGTGCAGTACTTGAGTAAATGTACTTAGTTACTTTTCACCTTTGCAGATCTTTAGTTAAAGTAGTAATTCCACACTGTGAAAATACTCCATTACAAGTGAAAGTACTGCATTGAGAATAGTACTTGAACACAAGTTTTTAGTTATGACCAGGAAATGCTTGCCACTTTACTCGAGACCGTTTTATTTTGTTTTTTACGGTATTGTCTCTTGGCTGCAACAATGTAAATGTTCCCTTTGTGGGACTTAAGTAATTCTGATTATCTTTTATATATTGTACTTATTAAATGTACCATTATTTGTAAACTGCATATACTCCAGGTGATCATGTCAGCTGATGTCTTCTGTATTTCATTGTTTTATAGTCGTATATTTCAACATGGAAAATACTCAAAACATACTTTTTGGAGCACGTCATAGCTTTATCTTAGAAAGATGTAATGACGGATTCCTGCCTCTGGAGAACAGGTCTTATATTTTCAAAGGAAAACAGCGAGCGTTTAAGTCTGTCGAGGAGCATTTCAAATATTTGATAAATAAAGAAACACTGTACAGCGAGGTAAACTTAATTTTTTTTGTAATGATACACCAGGGTATATGCAGGAATCCTTAAGTCAAATATAAGACCTTTTTTAAGACCCTTTCCATACATTTTAAGACCTCATCGCCACTTGGAGTTTTAACCGGTTACATTGGCGACACACTTTCCCTCACATTTACTATATACAGTATTGATTGTCCTTCCTCCTTATCTTCCAACCATTTGGACGCAGACTTGCATTTCCCCATAACGATGTTGTTTAACAACCGGCGTAAACGGACCTTCGCGCGCTATCAAGCAGTGAGCGCGCGATGTCCTGTTCAGATGACGTCAAATCCAACGGATGCCATAAATAAACTACACAGAATCACTACACACCTACGCAATGATTACATTCAGGCAGACTGTAGAATACAACCTCTTTGGACCATTTATACACTTATTGAAAACAAGCTACAAAATGTAATACCTTGGAAAATGCAGTTTAATAGCCTTAATTTTCGCTAAATTGATTTATCAACTTTTAATACTTTTTAAGACCCCGCGGACACCCTGAAGAATCAAAATATTTAAGATGAAATAAAAATATGTATATAAAACCAAGTAAAGGAACATATATAAAATGAATACAAAAGTCAGTAAACACAAACCAAAAACCCTTGCTAGTGGTACAAACAACTTTATTTACATTCATGTTTTGTCACATTAAAACAGTATGTACAACACATACAGGAAACTCCACAGATGGAGACGAACAGGAGAGGAGGGTACAGTAAAGAGAAGAAGGGAAATCAGAAAGTCTCTAGAAGTTGAAACTTGTGCTTTGGTTTTCACTGATCTGGAACGCATAGCCGTCATCGGTCACTTCGGGAACCACAGACTGAACCACCTCGTCCTTTAACAACAGAAACATAAGTTAAGACGACTCATGGGTGTAAAAAAAGGTTCAATTAAAATCAGTTTTAAGAAGAGACGTACCTCGTCAGAGAAGTATTTCTCGATCAGGTTGAGGGAAGCTTTGTAGACCATCTCGTTCTCGTGATTCTGCAGAGCTTCGATCTTGTCGAGTCCTCCGCACTCTTCGACCATCAGACTCAGCTTATCGGACTCGCCGATTTTATCCCCAGCCTGGAAGGAAAACATGCATAAATGTTACTTCAGAGCCACGATGTTACCTCTCAATGCAGGAAGGACTCCTAAAAACCGGAAATTAGTTGTCATTTTAGCAGTTTTTGGTTGTCATCCTATAATATGTCGGTAGTTAACACAAGCTGAAGAGATATTTTTTATTTTTATTTATTTATTTCTTTTAATTCTACCACAGAATATGTCCTTAAATACCCTACTGGTGAATTAAAAAAACGGCGGCAACGTGTCTAAATGAGACGCCTAAACGCCATCACGCCTAACATTGAAGGACGTGAAGTCATGTGACCGTGCTGTAGTTCCTTTATAGCCCAACATTAGCCACCTTTAGCTTAGCGGTGGTGATGTGAAGTCATGTGACCGTGCTGTAGTTCCTTTATAGCCCAACATTAGCTTTTTACTTCAGAAATATTAAAGTGGTGTTAATATGTGGAGATTATCCTCGTTTAATATCATAAACGTTTGAGATTATTTTCTGACATAATCCAAAATCACAGGGAGAAATCCCATTGGACCAGGAGATGCTGCCTTCAGGGTCTGTTAACATCCCACTCTATAGATCTTTTAAAGACCGTTGTGTTGTCCCCTGGAAACACTCACCATGAAGATGTTGGTGATGGCGTCCAGGATGACGAGGACGATCTTGCTGTCCTTGGAGGAGAGGAGGTTCAGCAGCGGCTCCAGGATGTTGGCCTGCACCAGGTAGACCACCTGCTGCACCGACCCCCCGCTGGTGAAGTTCGTGATGGCCCACACCGCCTCCTTCTGGGTTTTATAGTCGCCCTGCAGAGAAAAGAAATGGAGATGATGAGCCATATGGTTATCACTAGCTATGTGCATATGACAATAAAACCTTTGAATCTTGAACTTCTGTTTTATGCGTCTTTATCATATTTTTAAAAAGATAGAGGAGCAGGTAGCTCAGTCTGAAGCAACCAATAACGAGCTTAATAAAAACCATTAACAAAACGTACCCGGAGCAGCACGTCCACCAGCAGGGGCACGAGCCCGGCGTCGATGACCTCCTGGATCTGGGTGTCCCTGCCGGCCGTCACGTTGGACAGCGTCCAGGCCGCCTCCTTCTGGATGTTGGCCTTCTTGTGGCGCAGCAGCGCGGGGAACATGGCGAGGGCTCCGGAGTCCAGCACCGCCTGCGTCTGCTCGTCTGTCCCAGTCACGATGTTCCCCAGGGCTCGCAGCGCCGGGGTCTGAGGGGAGAGGACAGTCTATTTATCAATATGATGAGTCATATTTTCTGACTTTTTAAAATCATAATTCTGAATTTTTATCTCATTCACATTTTCTTCAGTGAGAAAATCACAAAATGATTTAAAAAGAAAAAAAAAAAGTGACATTTTGAAGAAAACAAATAGACAACATTCTGAGAAAAAAAGTCAAATTTGAGATGCATTGTGGGACATGTAGTTTATGGGCAACGTGCTTCTGTAAATCGCCATGTAACCGTATAATAAACATATTATATTCTTTCAGTGCTCTTGTGGGGCCACAGAAAATGAAGTCTTGAGTTTGACCCCCCTGCTGTAGATTATGCAATGCTTTGTTGGCACATGGGTTTTATCGCTCTGCCAATGGACGAGCAGGAAATAAGCTTAATGTGCCTGGATACTTTAGGCTCAGTTATCTGAACTCAGATCACGTTTCACCCGAGATCATTTTCAGACCGAGCCAAATGAGTCATACTTTTGTCTTCTTAATTCATAGGTATGAACTTTTATCTCATTTCAAAATATCAGGATCTTTAAATCTCATAATGACTTGGAGGTTAGCACTGTGGCCTTATTGATCAAAAGGATGATGAAGTCATAGTTTTGACTTTTTAAAATCATAATTATGAAGTTTTATCTCATTTTAAAAATCTCACAATCAGTTTTTTAAAATCTTATAATAATAATAATTCTTCATTAGATTTTAATAGCGCTTTCCCTAATGCTCAAAGGCTTTACATAAAATAATGACTCTATATATTTCATAATAATCTCTTTTTTACTACTACTTGCAACCACATGAACACATCATGGCATGCAGACAGAAGGCATTCATCTGAAGTTCAAAGTCAAAGTTTATGTCATAATCATTTTAGATTTCCTTAAATCAATGTTTTAGGTTGAAAAAAAGAAAAAATAATAATAAAATGTTGATTTTCTTACTGCTCCTCAAAAAGGGTCAATCTACAACATGCAAGAGCTGTGACCCCTTCCTCTCGCTGCTGCACTACAAACCCATTTACTGTGTTCTGTGACAGTTGGTTAATGGGGACTGTCCACGACGCTATAAACACACAAACTAAACTCATTCATTTCAGTCCGATTATACAAAAATAAAAACACCACATATGAGGTTTGGTACGCACCACGACGGGCAGCTCCTCGAACCCGAGCAGCTTGACGAGGCGGGGGATGAGCCCGGTCTGCACCATGACCTCGATGCGGTCGTTGGAGCCGTCCGTCAGGTAGGACACGGCCCAGCAGGCGTCAGCCAGCACCTCCCGGTCCTCGTGGTGCAGCAGACGCACCAGCACAGGCAGGATCTGCTGGATGGCTGCGAGGGGGGGGGACGGGTTCTTGTTCCTGCAGAGGTTAGAGAGGGTCCAGGTCACGTTCCTCAGGTAGCCCACCTGCACAGAGAGAGCGAGAGAGAGAGAGCGCAGAGGTTAGTTTGATATGAGAGGAGGCATGGTGTCAGAGCTCCCTCTAGTGGGGACAGAGGAGAATTACTGCTCATATTGCTATTGTACTTCAAACTGTATTTCTTGTAAATACTTCTAATAGTTATTCTATGTATATTTGCTCTTGGTGTACAACTAAATCCTCTTACTGTGTGCATCATGATACACCAAATCTAATTCTGTGTAAATGTTCTTACTAAATAAACCCGATTCCGATTCTCAACAAAAGCGGATATTACCAATTATGTTGAATTTGATATTTCTCAATTAACACATTTTTAAACGTAATACTTTATTATTTAAATAAATACTTATGCAGAATATACAGTATATATCTTTTTCGCATTTATCCACCTGCAGAGGAGCAGAGAGAGAGAGAGCAGTTTGATGAGAGAGGAGTGACGAGTCAGAGCGCCCTCTAGTGGGGACAGAGGGGAATGACCATGTGTCATTTGCTTGTTTTTCATACTGTGATAGTGCACTTTTTTCCCCAAATTGTTTTTTTACTTCGTATATTTATACTTTTTTTAAGCTTTATTTATTGTAATAATACATTTGATTTATAAAGTGCTTTTCCTGGTGCTCAAGGCGCTTTATTTATCTATCAATATGATGATGAGTAATCAGTGAATATGAAACAACATGCCTAATAGGTCTGACGAACTTGGAGCAATCTACATTCACCGTGTGCACATTGAAATGATACATCGTCTTGGAAAAAGCGAAGTGATAACATCTCAACTGTAAAGAGATCTTTAAAAAAATTAAATAATATTTCATACTATAATTCCAGATTTATATTTGACCAGCACGGCAACGACATGATCTACTAGGTACATCCTAATTGGCTCCAACATGGGTGAACACAATTCAAGAGTTAAATACTGTAGATTATTCAAAGCTTTTGTTGGCACATGGGTTTTATCGCTCTGCCAATGGCCGAGCAGGAAATAAGCTTAATGTGCCTGGATACTTTAGGCTCAGTTAGAGAACTCAGATCACGTTTCACCTGAGATCATTTCAGACCGAGCCAAATGAGTCATACTTTTGACTTTTTAACACTAGCAACCGCCAACGGGTCAATTATACCCACAGCTGTTTCTCGATTGTATGTAGCTTTTTTTCAATAAAATATTCAAGTCTCCCAGTCCGTGACTTTTCCTGAAAGGGTGTTATGGAGCACCCTCTGTTGTTACAAAATGTTTTTCATACTTTCAATTCTGATAAAGTGCACTTTTTCCCCCCAAATTGCTTTTTTACTTCGTATATTCATACTTTTTGGGATTTACAAATATGATATTAGCTCCTTTTTAAGTCCTCTTACTATGCGTATGTATCCATCATTATACACCAGATCTAATTCAGTGGATGTTTAAATCTATAAAGATGATTAAAATGTAAATTATTATGATGAATATGATTTTTAAACTTAATTTAGTAATAATTAGTTGGGCTGTCTTTTTTTTTTTAAATAAATACTTATGTAGAATAATCAGTATTCTTTTAAATGTGTTTAAGGAATTCAATAAGGTGTTTTTTCCTCTTTAAACTCCCTGTAAGGACATTTTCTCCCATTTGAAGAAAAGTACATGTATGGATAAACCAAGTCAGATAACAAATCCGATGTCACATGATTAAAGCACTCACAGTGAGCACGGAGAGGTCGGGCACGGCCAGCAGGCTGAGCAGAGGGAGGACGGCTCCGTGTTTGATCACATGGTCTCTGAGGGCAGAGCCATCGCCTGAGACAGGGGACGAACAACACGGATCATTAACACAAGGAGAGACCAACAAGATGAGAAAACATACATCTGCAAGTAGTACCACCAAGCAAATGTACAAACGTATACAAACGAGTCCTTTGGGGAAAAACCCAGTAAATCTGAGTGGCTAATAACCTGTTTGATACTAAGGACGGCCTGATGTATAGAATATGAGAGACATTTCTACATTTTTGGGAAAAGAACCAGGTGCGACTTTTTGGAAGATGTGTCAAATGCACAGAGTTGGCTTCAGTTAAAGTATTTGATATGTGTAATGTCCCATTTCAGAATCATATATTAGATAACTGGATTAGGATCATTTATGCGTCAATGTGTTCATCACAGCTGGTATAAGTAGAGCTAAAAGTACAATACTGGCTTCTGAAATGTAGCGCTGTAGAAGTATTAGCATACAATAAAATACTTGAGTACAAGTACCTAAAAGTTCTACTTGTACTAAAGCTACTTCCTTATAATCCACCTCTGTAGATATGTCAAAAAGATGGCTTAATAAATACCGGCGATGTTCCCCAGCGCCCACACGGCCTGCTCGCTGATGTGCTTGTGGGGGGAGTTGACCAGGCCGATGAAGGCGGGGATGCCCCCCCCCTCCACCACGGCCGCCGTCTGCTCTGAGGTCCCCGAGGCGATGTTAGTCAGAGCCCAGGACGCCTCAAACTGCATGGGGGGGGAATCCACCAGGCTCAGGAAGGACACGAACCTCGGGATCAGACCCGCGCTGATCAGCTGGTTGATCGGGGGGTTCTTCTCTCGGGAGAGGAGCTTCCTGTGAGGAGAGAGGAGGCGAGTTAGAGGCGAGTTAGAGGAGAGAGGAGGTGAGTTAGAGGAGAGAGGAGGCGAGTTAGAGGAGAGAGGAGGCGAGTTAGAGGAGAGAGGAGGCGAGTTAGAGGAGAGGAGGAGGCGAGTTAGAGGAGAGGAGGAGGCGAGTTAGAGGAGAGGAGGAGGCGAGTTAGAGGAGAGAGGAGGCGAGTTAGAGGAGAGAGGAGGCGAGTTAGAGGAGAGAGTAGAGAGGAGGTGAGTTAGAGGAGAGGAGGAGCGAGTTAGAGGAGAGGAAGGAGGAGTTAGAGGAGAGAGGAGGTGAGTTAGAGGAGGGAGGAGGTGAGCTAGAGGAGAGAGGAGGTGAGTTAGAGGAGAGAGTAGAGAGGAGAGAGGAGGTGAGTTAGAGGAGAGGAGGTGAGTTAGAGGAGAGGAGGAGAAGAGTTAGAGGAGAGGAGGGAGGAGTTAGAGGAGAGAGGAGGTGAGTTAGAGGAGGTGAGTTAGAGGAGGTGAGTTAGAGGAGAGGAGGTGAGTTAGAGGAGAGAGGAGGTGAGTTAGAGTAGAGAGGAGGTGAGTTAGAGGAGAGGAGGTGAGTTAGAGGAGAGGAGGTGAGTTAGAGGAGAGGAGGTGAGTTAGAGGAGAGGAGGTGAGTTAGAGGAGAGGAGGTGAGTTAGAGGAGAGAGTAGAGAGGAGGTGAGTTAGAGGAGAGGAGGGAGGAGTTAGAGGAGAGAGGAGGTGAGTTAGAGTAGAGAGTAGAGAGGAGGTGAGTTAGAGTAGGAGTAGGTGAGTTAGAGTAGAGAGGAGGTGAGTTAGAGTAGTGAGTAGAGAGGAGGTGAGTTAGAGGAGAGGAGGGAGGAGTTAGAGGAGAGAGGAGGTGAGTTAGAGGAGAGAGGAGGTGAGTTAGAGGAGAGAGGAGGTGAGTTAGAGGAGAGGAGGTGAGTTAGAGGAGAGGAGGAGGCGAGTTAGAGGAGAGTTAGAGGAGAGTTGAGAGTAGAGAGGAGTTGGGGGAGAGGAGGTGAGTAAGAGGAGAGTAGAGAGGAGTTGGGGGAGAGGAGGTGAGTTAGAGGAGAGGAGGAGAGTTAGAGGAGGGAGGAGAGAGGAGATGAGTTAGAGGAGAGAGAGTTGGAATAAGTGATTAGAACAGAAGGAGCTGAAACGGTCAGATTTGATCACTATGGGGGAACTCACACATCTTTATATCTAATAATAAATGTGTTGTTGTTACCGTGCTGCCTGAGTGGCCTGCAGCTGAGTCTCTGCGTCTCCACTGTTCACTCCAGTGAGGATCTCCTCCACCGTCCACTGTCTGAACGCCTGGCAGGAGGACGTTACAGGTTAGACTCAAACTAATAATAAAATATACAACAACTCCTTCTCCTGACCCCTAACCCAATAGCTAAATTGTCTAGAAACATGATAGATACAGCCAACAACAAAGAGGATATGTGAACATGAACGCCTCCAAGTTACAATCACATGTAATGTTACTGATCATTATCCAATTTGTACCTTGGTAAATGAATACATTAGGCTGCAGTAAGGAGACGTAGATACAGCTGAAACAAGTAGGCGGTTGAGAATTTGATAAAACGTACAAAAAAGTATTTATGGAGGTCTATGTATTTCTATCACACAAAGAAATATGCAACATCCATGCTACCGTAACATCTTAAATGATGATAGATCATAACGTAAAAACATGGTTCTTTATCAATGAGGAGAAAAATCCCCAGCCTATTTTAATTTGATAACTTTAAGAAGAATATATATTTGTTAGAATAGATTATAATGATGTTCAGCCCATGCTAATACAATAGCATTTGATCAGTGAAGCACAAAATCCAAACCATAAGTTTCCATTTTGTCAGATTGATTCTAAATCAGCAGAAGAAAGTAGTCATCCATTTTGAATAGGACTGCTGAAAATGTGATTAAATAAAACAAATATAGAGTTTCACAAAGACATGAATGCACAGTACATGCAAAAGTGATTTAAGGGTGGGGTCTGTGGTGTTAAGACCGACCCCTTACATTCCTCAACTAACAGATCTCAGATCAGCAGCACAGAGCAGAATACACTTCATTTTCAAAGATTAAACTACAAAAAAAGTTACATTATTGGCTTTTTATAACATTAGAATGGGGTTTTCTTGTATCCTCTGCACATAAAACCACATTTAAGTCGTGTAAAACCAGCTGGAACAATAGATTTAACGTTTCCTTTGTTTTAAAAGATGTTTTTAAAAACTCACCTGACAGTTCTGGGTCCTCTCCTGCAGAGGGGAAGTGGCCTCGTCAGGAAACACTGCCACATTTCTCTTTTTGAACATCTGGTCATCTTTCTTCGCCTTTCGGAGCTCCACGTTCACCTCCACCCTCCTGCGTCGAAGCTCCTGCATTTAAAGTCAATTTAAAGTCACATTTAAACCTCAAATATGTGGATTAAGAAGCTAAAATGTCGCAGAAATAAAACTCACATTGGCATCTTTGCCTTTGTTCTTGAATTTGTTCAGACGGTCGGCGTTCTCACATGACGGAGCAGACATGTTTGCAGGTGACAGGGAAGCTTAGCAGCAGTACAAATTAAGTTTTAAGTGGTTTTTCCTGCAAAGAAATATAGGTTAAATCACTTTTAGCTGCCTCATGTCAAGCATATGGACGGATTGACACCAAAATAAACCCGACAGCCAGCTACAGTTGGTAATATCGTCAATAAACCACAGAAAAGTATGCAAAACTGTATTTTCTCAAGGATATAAGGACATTTCTTTTAATAAAGCTTGATAAGTAGGAGACACGTTCTTACCTGGCTCTCGCTCGGAGGTTGTAATACTCGAAAAGTGCCGGACAGACCTTTAAATTACTGCAACTGAGCCCTCTGATTGGTCTGTTTGAGCAGAAGCATCCAGCCGCCTCTTCTCATTGGTCCGTTTGAAGAAATCACGAAGCAAACAGGAAGTGTCGTAATACGGGTATCGCGATACTCCGTAGCGCGGCAGAATCAGATTTCACGTAAACTGATCCTGACTCAGTTTTTAACAGTCGTTCTGGTTTTTCATTGGAAGATTGTGACGGATGAGCTGATCCCAGATCTGTGGATTTTGGTCCTCATGGAATGACACTTTAAATTTACAGGGGACAAACCGTCCTAATAATCTATGGAAGACATTCTAGATAGAACAATGTCAATACTTTTTTGTACATTTACAATAGAAAACTACACGTTTCTTTGTTACTATATAAAGTACCTCATGTCACACCTTTTTATCGCATACTTTCGACTTTTTCATCACTTAATACTGACATTTGATCCCATAATTATGACTCTTTACTTCATAATTTCGATTAATCTCATAATTTCGATTTTTCTATCTCGTAATTATGATTTTAGATCTCATAATTGACCTTTTTATCTCATCATTATCCCGTAGTCATGACTTTATCTAATAATTTCAACCTCTTTTCATTTCAAAATCGTGTGATTTTGACTTTAAATCTTATATTTTACTTTTTATTTAATAGTTTTAACTTATTTTATAAATCTTTACGTAGTTCTCATCATTATGACAATGTTTATTACTTTTTTTACCTCATAATTGCCACTTTAGATCTCATGATTGACTTTTTATCCCATAAATATGTGCATTTTGACTCTTAATCTCATCATTTCCACCTTTTACTCGTTATGACTTTTGTATTTCATAATTTGGACATTTGTGTCATAACGCTGACTTTATATATCATATTTATTTTCTCAAAAGCTCAGATATTTGGGTACCACTTTACAATAAGACTACCCTTATAAAGTGTTTACGAATAGTTTGTAATTCATTTATTAATTAGGTTGTAAATCATTAATAAGCTTTTATAAGACATGAGATAAACAGGGCATCTGTGACCGGTTGCTTGCCAGATAGTGAGCCCACATTTATCTGTACTGCTAAGTCTTATATTGGCTACCTAGCTTACTTCGTCTTGTTCATCAGCCAGCATCCTTGGTATCTGTTGCTCACTGAGTTGATTCTCGCTAAGTAGCCAATATAAGGCTTAGTCTTCTTGCCAAATAGTGAGCCCACATTTATCTGTACTGCTAAGTCTTATATTGGCTACTTAGCTTACTTCCTCTCCTTCCTCAGCCAGCATCCTTGGTATCTGTTGTCAGGATTCATACACTTTTTCACCAATGATTTTCAATGACTTCTCCATGACCTTTACCTCATTTTCCATGACCAAAAAAATTACTCTTTCTCAGCGGTACCACTGAAAATTGTTTATTTTAACATGGAACAGGAAAATCAGGTCTGAAACATGTTGTGCTCTAAAACAAATCAAATAGTAGGCTTACTAGCTCCTACAGGCTAAAGCAACTCAAATCTCTCACCAGCAAAACACCTCGACAGTTAAATGCCATTTTACATTTCATTACTTACGATACAGTATTTATAATTATAGTATTACTATTTTGGCGATTAGATAAAATATAAATTATATTTGATGCAACTTTAGTTACATTTCCATGACCTTTCCAAAACTTTGGGAAAAATATTGTTTTCCATAACTTTTCCAGGGCCTGGAATTAGCATTTTGAATTTCCATGACTTTTCCAGGTTTTGAATGATCGTAAGAACCCTGTGTTGTTCACTGAGTTGATTCTCGCAAGTAGCCAATATAAGGCTTAGTCATCTTGCCAAATAGTGAGCCTGTGTTGATGTATGCAAACTATGTTATAAATGGTTCTTAATGATTAATAAAGTGTTCATAACCTAATTCATAACTCTTTATGAATCCTTTACAAGGGTAGTCTTATTATAAAGTGGTACAGATTTTGGTCAAATTGCTGTTTTTATCTCATAATTATGACTTTTCATGTGGATTTTTTGCCCAGATATGCATTCATTAATTATAAGCAACAATCCCCCAAATTCAGACATTTTTTATTATTATAATCAAGTTTAAAAAACATTTTCACACATCAAGGAAGATATCAGTCTTTTATATTTTATTAAGTTCCATATACATCAATATTTCTCCAGATGTAATACAAAAAAAGAAAAAGAAATCAGGTGAAAATTGGACAATTATAATCATTATTTTTTTTACAAACAGGGCAGAAACCTTCAGATTTATCGAGTCGTCCTTCTGAGTCAGTCGATCCATTTACAATAGCTTATTACTGTTCGATCAGTAGGTCGAAGACGTTAAACCTACTGCTTTCCAACCGTCTTTCTAAACAAAAAGTGGAAAAAAGGCTAATTTAGACACTTGATGCTCAGTAAAACTCAGCTATTGTTCGTCAATATTCAAATTTCTCGTTGGAAATGTCGGATGGCCTTTTTGTTAAACAAGAAAGACAAAGAATGAAAAGACTGAGATCCCAAAAAAAAAATAAACATGGAAATATGAGAGCTCCTTAAAGAGTCTTTTCTCCGAGGTAAACCGTCTTCTGAACGCTCCTCAGTTCAGTCCCACCGATGAACACAGGTCCAAAAAAAAGGTCCCTTTCAGAGCGTCAACGCAGACCCTGAACGCAGCACGAGAGTCCGTCACACAGTTCAGAAAAATAGCAGTTTTCTTGGCAAGTGCATTTTTTTTTGTTGTTTGAGAAATGTGCGCTGCTTTTTCTAAGAGACCGTGGAACACTGAAGCTTGTTGTTATGAGACCTACAGGATGTGGAGAGAGGGGAGAGTTGAGAGCCCTTCGTGATTTTAATATTTATTTCTGCGACAAACACAACAACGAGGATGCAAAAGCGGAGAATCCTGCAGGAGGAAACATCTGGGAATGCCTTTATTCAGGGAGGAAATCTTCCAAACTGAGGTTGTGAAGCGCTTCGTAGTACATCTTCTTAAAATAATACTATCTAAAAATGATTGGTTTCATAATTATTTAAAACATTCAAACATACAACCGCTGTACATGATAAAAAAGTATGTACATTCAAGATCTTAACAACCAGCGCAATCAAACTCAAAGGGGATGTAACATACAAAACTTCTCATAAATATCTCTATATAATAAAATACGCAGCTTTACATATGGTTTTTGTTTTATATCCCGTAAGGTGGACACATAATCTATTGAAGCTCAGAAAATAAATACAATGAATGCATTTAAAATCCTGATTAAGACGTGAGTTATTGTTGAAAAAAGGCCAGATTGGAGGAAATAATGAGAAGAAAGGGTCCCTTGATTGCATTTTCTGATTAAACTGATTATTATATTACCAAAAATGTGAAATTGCCGGCGTTTACATGAAAGCACATTGGTGTGTTTGTGTGTGTGTGATTTCCTTCTTAAGTTATTGTTTTTATATATAGAGAGGCCAGCATCCAGTCCAGACTGCAGCTACTTTAAGAATCTGACAATCTGTAAGAAAAGAGAGAATGGGATGGCGTAAATCAAAAAGGCATGCAGTAAAGGTGAACACACACAAATGCAATGTGACACACGGTACACACACGGTACACACACAGTACACACACAATACACACGGTACACACACAGTACACACACGATACACACGGTACACACACGATACACACGGTACACACCCGATACACACGGTACACACGGTACACACCCGATACACACCCGATACACACGGTACACACGGTACACACACGGTACACACGGTACACACATCTGTGAAGACCTAATGGACAGAAAGGCTCCTACATATTTCGGTCCAATTTGATCTTTTATTGGACATTTTACTTGAAAATCAAATGTTTTTCTAAAGATATTTTATTGCTTATTCTTAAACTAGCGTCTTATGTTAATGAACATATTCCATATATATATATCTTAATTATTGGAAATGTTCTATTCTAAATGAATCTTTTATCGGAAATTCTTACTACATTTTATTAATATATACATAATATACATATTTTTATTCTATTTTATTTTAAAGTGGATATTTTCCTTAAAATTCTTATATTTATAAACATAATTTATTTGTATTTTTTATTAGACATTTTACCTTATTGTCTTGTGTTTATATAAATATATTGTTTAATCTTTATAGCGTATTTTTACTTTAATTGAATGTAGAATCGGAGGATGAAACCCTCTTCAATGGTCACACATACATGCACACACAGTGAAATGTGACCTCTGCATTCAACCCCTTCTAGTAGTAGGACTTAATGTTATTAAGTATAAAGAGAAATAAGTATTCTGAGTGTTATTATAATTATATTTTATTATCTGGGTTTGAAATCGGTCTAATGTGCTAACGTGTCAGCTCTGTAGGTTTGGATCAACGTCCTGCGCATGCCGGTGGTAAACAAAGAGTTAAAAGTGAGTGATGTCATGGAGGGAGAGAGACCCAGATGTTCAGCACATGCTTTTACCTGCTGGCTTTGAAGCCTTTGAGCTTCTGAACGAAGAAGGCCTCCAGCACCTCGGCACACTGGAAGAAGGGCGTGTCGTTGGGGTTGTAGTAGCGACAGTTATCGAAGATTTTGGTCACGTCCGCCACGATCTCCGTGAGCTTCTGGTAATGTCGCTTCTGCAGACGCGTCTCCATCGTGGAGAAGTCTACGAGCGGAAAGAGACACATGTGATTACATAAATACATGTTGTTCATATCGTGGAATAAACAGCGTGGAGAAGTCTACGAGGGGACGGAGACTTATGCGATTACATTTTCTAGATTATTCATAACGTGAAATGAACAGCATGGAGGTTTTGTTATTTTGAGCATTTCATCAGGTCAGGAAAGGTTTGTTGCTTTGGACCTTTGTTTTCCAGGTTTAAGGAAAAGTAACTCATGAGAATGCCTGTGATCCAGTTCTCACCCATGGGCTCCTTGATGACGCGGTAATAATCCGGAGCGTCGTGAGGATCCACCGGCTCCAGGAAAGGCCACGCCATTTTATGAGACTGTAGAAATAACAGAAAGATAACACACTTATAAGATGGAGTACCAATGATACCAAAACCTAGAAAGAGTAGACATTATTTGCCGAATTGACCTTGGATGAAATTGTATAAAGGATTTAAAAAAAGAGTTTTGATAAGCTCTTAAAAACAGTTAATATTAAAGGTCACCTATCATGCTATTTTTAGGCAATAGCATAGGTCTCAGATATATAGAAATATATATAGAAAACATGTCTATGAGGTGTTTTGCTCAAAATACCAAACAGATCACCCATTCTAGCCATGCCTCATATCCCTCTATTTAAAAATAAGAGGGGGCGGAGCTTATGCCGGCTCATGCGGGACCCGGCAGCTACTGTCTAAAATGCTGCGGTGATGAAACGCCAGGATTATTAGATCAAGGATTCTTTCTGAAACAGTCTGGAGCTCAAAGGCTTTCTCTCTTGCCGGTTATACCACAAGGTGAGTTCCTTTTTATTTCCTGCTTCTTCACACACATGCTCTCCAGTACAGGTTAGCTCTGAGTGTTAGCGATGCTAATGTAAACAAAGACTATTACGTCCAAAACACGTCGGGAATTGTTTCTGATACAGTGACGTTTGTGATAGGGCCGTGGGTCCACATTTCAGATATGACATAATTTACGTCATATCGGACGCAAATCTGGATCAGCTCCGTTGTTCCCCGTTTTTAGAGATTTGGGTACGGAGGAAAAGAGAGAGGGTTTTATTTTGTGACGCTGCGTGAGTTCCCCGACGCACCGGGGACACATGTTTATGTATAAAAGACATCAAAAAGTGCATTTTGCATGATAGGTCCCCTTTAAATCTCCCACTTTCTAAGATATTTGGGAATATGGCGTCAGGCCATTTCATAAATATGATAAGACTGTGTTGTTACAGGTCAAATGTAAGGTCATTATGTGGTTAAGTAGAGTGCAATGATTATAGGTCATCATCATTTTGAAGTGAGAGATTATAAGAAAAGGACATGTTTTATTTTATTCTAAAATGGAGCAAAAACACAATTTTCCTCTCTCTCTCTCTCATTTTGACCGGCAGGTTTTGAATTTACCGGTTTTGAATGAATTTTACCGGCTAACGGAAACCCCGATAAATATATATGGTGTGTTTTTTTTTTTTTTAAAGAGATCTGTACCAAACAAGGATTTTTTTGTATCAAATATTGCTCTTCCTGCAATTTGAATATTGCACTAAACCATGTTGTGATTTGGGAAAAACTAAGTATTAACTGTGCAGCCTTACTTTGTAGTAGCGACAGCCGGACAGACATTATTTCTCTCCGTACCTGTAAGGAGCGCAGTATTCTCTTCAGCCCCTCGTAGTCCTTGTCGGTGAGCGGCGTGAGGACCGTCATGGCATCCTCGGTGGACTGGCACTGCGGACACACGTACAGATCGATGTGCGTGGCCTCGCTCTGAAGGATCCCCACGCAGCGCCCGTGGTACCAGTTCTGACAGCGGTCGCACCCGATGTAGAACCTGAGGGAGAAATCAGAAGAGGTTAAACCAGTAGTGGAGTACAAATACTTTGTTACTTTACTTAAAGACCCACTGAAGTGTGCGACGGTGCATGATCTTTTATGCTAATACGTATAGTAATGACCAAAATTGTCCATTGGAACCCATATCAAAGATGTTGGAATAGCAACGAATTTGACGAGTTTGAATTTTCCGCTGGGAAATCGCAGTCGACCTCCGCCTTCGTGGGCGTGGCTTGCGATCTACTGCGTGACGTCAGAAGATGGGCTCAGCCGAAGTGTTTACATTCACCACCGTTCATTTTGTCTCTATTTCAAAGTGGAATTTACCAACGTTTTTGAGCGAGTATTTATTGGAAAGTGTTTCGCAGTCGACTGGAAGTGATTGCCAATCGAGGAAACCTGACAATGGAGGCGACAGTGAAAAAGGGAGGAAAAACACACGGGAAGCGATGCATTGCCGCTGGCTGTGGTAATGTCAATTCTGCCGAAGTGGCGATGTTTCTGTTCCCAAAAGATGAAGGTGAGTGGCTGGTGTTATTGTTTCGTAGATTCGTAGAGATTGTTTATGAAAAATAAAGGCCACTGTGTTTGTGTCTATTAACAAGACTATCATGGCGGCGGCAGAGCTCAAGTCGAGTTTCTCCGCCTGGAGATATTCTCACTATTTCACTTTTGTCGAGCACAAAGAAAAGAACGTTTTAGTTAAATGTAAGTTGTGTCTTGGCGGGTCAAAGATCCTATCGACTGCCCAAAACAGCAATTAAAATCTGTTGAAACATCTGCAGAAACAACATGCTGGGACGAAGCTAGTAGCTAAGACCACAGACCCAGACTCATCCGACGCCACTCCACCTCCACCTAAGCAACAGCGGCTGGATTGGCACTTTGAAACATATCTTTGTGTTTGTTTGTAAATACCACATTGCTTAGCAGAGTTCAGTGATGCAAATGCATGTCAAGTTGATCAACAGGTTGTATTATTCTCCGATGCAATAACAGTACTGAAATGAAGGCTACAGTATAAGGGCATTAATGGGTGCCCTTTTTTAAGTAACTAAAAAGTTACTTTTCACAGTAACGCATTACTTTTTGGTGTAAGTAGTGAAGTAACTAGTAATTGTAACTAGTTACTGGTTTTCAGTAACTAGCACAACACTGCATGTGAACATGAATGTTGCATCATGCTATGAACAGATGAATGTATGATCAGGTGATGGCCAATCCTGTGTGTAGATCTACTCTAGATCTATGACAAAATATTGTCCTCAACTAAATTGACTTCCATGGCCACTTTCCTCATCTATCCTGTCCGAAAAGCTGTCAAAATCACTCATTTCTCTCGCACCAGTATCACTTTCCGAAGGCTCCGCCATGTTTACAATCACAACTGGGCCCATCTTGTGACGTCACAGCCGCTATCGTCTGCAGCAGCGGTAGGCTCAGACTCTGAAAAATTTGCGATGTTTATCTCGTCCCTCGCACTTCCTAAAAAATTATTTTAGCCATGAACAGGTACAATTATATGTAAGAAATGAAACTGCCATTTCACTTTGGCGCAAAAAAATGCACTTCACTGGCACTTTAAGTACATGTTTCTGGTATCAGTACTTTACTCCACTACTTATTTTTCTGACGACTTTTTACTTTGACTTCTTACATTTTGAACACGAATACCTGTACTTTCTACTTCTTACATGTTGAACACAAATACCTGTACTTTCTACTTCTTCCATTTTGAACCCAAATACCTGTACTTTCTACTTCTCACATGTTGAACACAAATACCTGTACTTTCTACTTCTTCCATGTTCCAAACAGGCTGGTTCCTTTAGTTTGAATGTGTGTTTGGTGGCGTGATCATTATTATTTAGAGTCATTGCGTGCCTATTGATTTGAACACGATCCGTGTATCCATCATTTCCTGGTCTTCTCTAAAGAAGAGGGACCAATGAAAACGTTGTCATGTTGCCGTTGTTCAGCATGGAAACATTCATTAGCTAACAATGACATTATTGTTCTATTAATATAAAGGGAGGTCAGGTACTCTTTAAAACAGCTGCTAGTTATGGGTACTTTTTACTGAAGTACATTTCAAAGCCTCTTTACTTTTACTTGAGTAAAGAAGTTTAGTCAGTACTTCTACTTTCACCAGAGTATTTTTAAACACGAGTATCTGTACTTCTACTTGAGTAAAGGATGTGTGTACTTTGGCCATCTCTGGGTATTTTTCTTTCCTTTAACAGACACATTGTTCTGTACTTTGTTTAATGTGCGGAAAGTGCCATGTCTGCAAAAAACCAACCAAAAGTTCCCCCAGCTGTGAGTGTGTACGTACTGTGATTCGTCGTAGGGAGTCCTGCAGATGCAGAACAGCTCCTCCTCGGGGCTCTCTCCCTCCTGACCTCGTTTACAGGCGTCACAAACAAAGTCCTCCAGCTTCTTGGCTTCTTTCTCCGTGATGCCCACACAGGCTCCGTGGAACCAGTTGGAGCAGAGGTCGCAGCCGATGTAGAACCTGAGAGGAGGAGGAGGAGGGACTTTAGAGCCTTTACTTACATTAAAGCAGAAATACTGTGGTTTTTAAAATACTATAATACGTTACTTAAAAGTGATAGGCCCTGTAATGTTGTTCTATAGGTTTGTGTGCATGTAAATGGTCTGCAAAGTTAAATGTGGACAAACATTCTTTCTTTGTGCTTGGGAGTGTACCAGATTAAAAACGTCTTGGGAAGAGGTAACATTTATGATAGAAGAGATGTTGCAGTTAATCAGAGCCCACATTGTTTTTGTTTTGTTCGGGTGTTACCCAAAAGAACTCAACATAAGGATGCGAGAACAAATCTTTTTAAATGTATGTCTGGCAAAACGCATGATAGCACTTTCATGAAAACATTTAAACAGTCCAAGTATTGGTAAACGGTTAAAAGAACTGTCTCCATGGGTCTCGTTAGAGAAAATAACATTCAATTAAAGGAAAACAAGAACTATTTAACAAAGTATGGGGCCCTTTCCTTAACTATCTAACATGAGGATCGAGAGCAGGGATGGGCAAATGGCGGGGAAACACTCACAAGAAACACCGGCTGTTGGTATGCCTGCTGTGACGTTAAGTTACCGCTTGTAATTATGCTGTTAAAGCTTCAAAGTTGTATTTATCCTCTGAATTTGGCGAAACGAGTTTAATATTCTAAAAACCAAGACTTTGTTTATTTGAAATCAGATGAAAACAAACTGTCACGGACCCTGCCGTGTTATCTATGATTACTATAGAGAGGCGAAGTCCCTCCCTTTCCGGGGGACCTCCATGGGACCTTATTTCGGAAAAAGTATGTATTGAAGTCAATGGAGAGAGAAAGATTATCTTTCCATCCCGTTTGAATTGTGCCACGAATTACACATATGATGTTTGTCAATTTAAAAGATAATGTTGTAAGTCAAAAAATACAAATGTGTCGTAAAACTGTGAAGTAACACTTTGTTTTGTGTGAAACCGCTCAATGAACTACATCTCCCGTCTCGCACCACACACCAAGACGGCCGTCACGTTGGCACATTTCACTTCTTTCTTTCAGAATGAGGCGGAAAGTATTAAAAGAGGTGGAAATCACTCCAAGTCTGGGCATGTTGAGAGCTGTACATACACACAAGGGGAGTTAGTCGGTTCCGTAAGAGCCAGCATGCGGGACCGGGACTCTGGGATTTGTAGTCTTTCTACAAAGTTGCGTATTTTTCATAGTCTTATATTTCAACAGTTTTACGAGAAACTGTGACTTTTTTTACATGGAAATGATTTTTTAAGATTGACAAACATCATATGTGTAATTCGTGGCACAATTCAAACGGGATCGAAAGATATGTTTTCTCTCCTCATTGACTTCAATACATAATTTTTCCGAAATAAGGTCCCATGGAGGTCCCCGGAAGGGGAGGGACTTCGCCTCTCTATACGCCTTGCATTCATAATGTCAGCGGGAGGGAGGGGGAGCGGCGCTGAGGAACAGCAGAGTGCGGGTTGACAGGTGCCTGTGTGGAGGTGTGTGGCGCAGTGGTCTAGTGCGTTGGTGTTGGGATCAGGGGGGCACAGGTTCAAACCCCACTGCAGTCAGCATGTCGTTGTGTCCCTGAGACACTTCACCCCAAAGTGCTCCTGTGGGGATTGCCCACAGTATTGAGCTTTGGATAAAAGCGTCTAATAAGTAACATGTAATGTAATGTGTTGACATTCCCCTTATTGTGGAATAAGGGGAATGCAGAGACAGTGTCTTAGCTAGGTTCAAGTTAGACAACTAATGTCTGGGTTAGTGTTCATGACTTCATGTCATCTTAATGTTTAATCTCAATGCACACACATTTTCCGTGCTTTCCAATAGTTAAAAATTGTTTTATTCCACTGTTAAATAACCTGTTCAATATAAACATGCCACTTGTAAACATTAAATAACATTTCTGTGAACTGATATTTGTTTAGTGAGCTTATTAGAGGATGTTCCCTGAAAGATTGTAAAATGTCAATGAAGATGTCCGACTTAGTTATTTGTTAATAATTACAATACATGGAATTTGTGTGTGTGTGTGTGTTCCAAGTGAATCTGCGGCCCCCTGGTGGCCAGTACATACATGATGTGGCCCCCACCACCATCCAAGTTGCCCATCCCTGCTTTAGAGAGCACTCTGGGTCAGCTAATTGGAGATGATTAATGTTCCTCTGCTGGAGGAAGGATGGAAGCCTTTCATATCTGCCTACATGCTTGTATATTCCATACTTAGCCTACCAACATGTTCGTGTAGCTCATTTCATGTGTTTGTGACTTTTAATGTACTTCATTATGTTATGTCTTGTGGATGTTTGTGTCCCGTCTTATATATTGTCTATACATGCTAAAAACAAGAAAGAAAGTGTTTGAGGTTACAGGCTAAAATCCCTGTGTTGGCTCCAGAGGGAGTCTCTCTCTCTCTACTTTAAGTACAGTACTCGTTTTAAAGTACTTCCCCAACTGACTGCTGGTACTTCACTCACTTGGACTCGTCGTACGCCGTCTTGCACACGCAGTACAGTTTGGGCTCCTTCTTGTGATCCTTGGAGGAAGACGAGGGCTTCTTCTTCTTCTTGTGTTTGTCTCTGTCTTTGTCTCTGTCCTGATCTTTGTCCTTCTCTTTGTCCCGGTGTCTGTCCCTCTCCTTCTCCATCTCCCCTTCTCTGTCTTTATCTTTCTCTCTACAGAGTTCCCGATCTTTATCTCGCTCTTTATCTCGCTCTTTATCTCGCTCTTTCTCCCGATCTTTATCTCGCTCTTTCTCCCGATCTTTCTCCCGATCTTTGCCCGCTCTTTGTCCCGCTCTTTGTCCCGCTCCCGTTTCTTCTCCTTGTCGTGATGCCGGTCTCTGATCCGGTTCCTGTCTTTGTCCCGCTCCTCCTCTCGTTTACGTTTGTGTGAGGAAGAGGAGGAGGAGGTGGGGGAGGGGTGTGCGCTGTGGGAGGAATGTGAGGAGTGATGGGTGGAGTGTGAGGAGGTGTGTGAGGGAGTGTGTGAGGGAGTGAGTGATGTGAGGACGTGTGTGAGGAGGAGTGTGAGGCGGCGGCCGCCTTCACTGTGGCTGCAGCCGCCTGAGTGATGGCCGCTCTCGCCTTCTCCTTCTCCTTCTGCAGCCGAGCGATGTCCCGCCTCAGCTCCTCCTGAGGAACACACAGGGGACACAATGTTTAGTATCCCCTCTCTAAATGTTACGCCTTATCTAAGGGAGATTGTTAGAAAGCCCACTCGGTGATAAGATAAGAGAGAGAGATAGGACTTTATTTATCACAAAGGAAATTGTTGTGCCAGAGTTACAAATAAGTTTGCATGTTGATTTTATTATACGTTTTGTTCCTTAATGCTAGCGGTGATTTGCTCCGATATATGTGGGGGATTTTCATGTTTGCAATCCGGAAATTTCTTTACTTTCTGTTCTGTTACGGTGGATATTAAGACTGTTGGGAAAATAGTGAATGTCCTCTTCCAATATGAGAGTAACATGATAACAAAGGTATCCCAACTGTAGCTGTGTACATGACAGGATGTATGATTACCTAGAAGAGCATCAGGACTGTTTTAGGGATATGATAGCTATGTGATTAACATGATGATTCAGCCTCTATGGAGATAGACATATGACAAGCATGATCATTTCTGACGTGGAGCTAATCTGAACTAAACATTGAATACTGCTTTCTATTCCTCCATCTTGTGACTGTGTAACTCCCTCTCTTGGATATCAGCATGAGAAGGACACTGTTCAGGAACTAGTTGATGCTCTGTATGTGATGACTACTTCCATTCTGGAGAGGATCACAAATACATGGATCCTGAGATTGAAGCTCAAGCCGGGGACCAGTGATATCTTTCTAACAGGACACAATGTTTAGTATCTCCCATTTGATCTTAGAACAGCAACCTCAATTGGAATTTTTAATTTGGCTTATAATTTTTAGTAGTGTCCTATTCATGTTTTAACATATTTTAATTATGTTCCTCATTTGTTATTGTCATTTTCTGTCGTACTCTGTAAAGCATTTTGGGCTGCGTGAAGCATGAAAGGTGCTATATAAATAACGTTGATTATATTATGATTATTATTATACTGCTATAACACCCTGTTATCCCACTTCCTGTCCTGATCCTGTAGGCTTTCCGCTGAGATATCGTTGCTTTATGTAGATATTGAGGTATCATATGAGAGTGATAGTTCAGAGCGTGCTCACCTGGACTTGCAGCTGCAGCTCTTTGTCCAGCAGCGCTCTCTTCTTCAGGATCTCCGCCTTCAGCTGCTCTTTGTGTTTGTACAGCAGCGCCGTCAGCTTGGAGGCGTTCTGTTTGGAGCGTTTCTGCTCCACCACCTCCTCCTTCTTCCTCTTCTTGGCCGCCTGCTTCTCGTCCTTCTCCATCTTGTCCAGGATGAACTTCATCACCTGGTTGCACACGATCATCCTGAAAACAAGAGGGGAGGCAGAGGCATTGGGGATCAGCTGATGGAGGGAAAGCAGTGAAATACTACATTTATAACCCTGAAAGACACACTTTGTTTTACAATATATCAGGCTCTGAGCACCGACAACGTGGGGTTTAACTCCAAAGAGTTTAATAATAATAATAATAATAATACATGTGATTTATATAGCGCTTTTCCTGGTGCTCAAAGCGCTTTACAAGCAAGTAAAGAAGAAAAACAACAACAAAAGTAAAAGGGGCTAAGCTAGGTGGAATAAGGGCGAGGGGTGAGTGGAGTAGGAGCAGGGTATATGCAGGAATCCTGAAGTCAAATTCAATACCTTTTAAGACCTTTTCTAAGACCCTTTCCATACATTTTAAGACCTCATCCCCACTTGGAGTTCTAACCGGTTACATTGGCGACACACTTTACCTCACATTGACTATATACAGTATTGATTGTCCTTCCTCCTTATCTTCCAACCATTTGGACGCAGACTTGCATTTCCCCATAACGATGTTGTTTAACAACCGGCGTAAACGGACCGTCGCGCGCGATGTCCTGTTCAGATGACGTCACACCCAACGGGATGCCATAAATAAACTACACAGAATCACTACACACCTACGCAATGATTACATTCAGGCAGACTGTAGAATACAACCTCTTTGGACAATTTATATACTTATTGAAAACAAGCTACAAAATGTAATACCTTGGAAAATGCGTTTAATACTTTTTAATAGCCTTAATTTTCGCTAAATTGATTTATCAACTTTTAATACTTTTTGAGACCCTGAGGAGTGAAAGGGTTAGTTCTGAGGGATTGTTTGAATGATGTTATGATCATTATCCCTACATGATATATTATACATACTATATATGAATATATTGTACATACTTGTGCTTCAAAATACACATCTATCTTCTTTTGCATACAGTATAAATAAATTAAATAAAAACACATGCCTCATTGTACGCTTTTATATTTCTTTTTTACGTGAGGAAATAAAAAACAGTTGAAAAATAAAAATATTAGTATATTTAGAAGAAAGGCAGTAAAAATACTACATTTGTAAACACACTGCAACACACTTTGTTTGACAATTCATCAGTTTCTGAGCACTGACAATGTGAGGTTGTACGAACCTATTGAAATCCCAAAAGATATGATTGTTATTATTCCCTAAGTTAATCATAGACTTGAGGGCCTAAAGGAGGAGGCGTGTGGCGCAGTGGGTTAGTGCGTTGGTGATCGGATCAGGGGGATCAGGGAGCACAGGTTCAAACCCCCAGCATGTCGTTGTGTCCCTGAGACACTTCACCCCAAATTGCTCCTGTGGGGATTGTCCACAGTATTGAGTATGTAAGTCGCTTTGGATAAAAGCGTCTAACAGGTGACATGTCATGTAATGTGTTCAAATACTTGGTGAAAATGTTTGCAAGAACCGTGGCTCAGTGGATTTTTATCACCATGTGTTTGCCTTTTAATTTAATATTTGAGTCTATACTCTCTAAAGTACATGTCCTCGCTGTGGGAGGAATAAAGTGTGTGTGTGTTTTCTGTGGTTGTTCCTCATACCTCTGGTTCTCCTCTCTCTCGGCGGCAGCGAGACTTTTCTTCTGCTTCAGCTGCTCGGCCGAGGAACTCTGCTTCACCACCGCCGCCTGCAACACACACACACACACACACACACACACACACACACACACACACACACACAATTAATATCATTTTCTAGCGATTATTTGCTTTTACAGACTAAGTCATTATATCCCCATAAATGGTTATCTTTATTAGAATAGCCGACGCTAATATATATAATTGCTATATTTATATATCAGTATGTATTCAGAAATGTCTCCATATTACCCGTCTAACTTTCTGTAAATATTAAAAGTGTCTACCTGCTGTAAGAAATTGTAAATATTGTTAGTTGTTGGTTCTGACCTGCTTCTGGACCCCCTCCCCCGCCGGGCTCACAGCCTGCAGGTTCTGGTTCTGGTCCTTCTGCTTCCCCTCCTGCTGTTTCTTCTTCTTTGGTTTCTGCTGGATCCTCTGCAGCTCCTGGACGCTCGCCGGCGCCTGGATGGTCACCAGGTTCTGGATCTGGTGGTTCTGGATCTGGTGGTTCTGGATCTGGTGGTTCTGGGTCGGCTGCTGCTGGATCTGGAGGTTCTGGATCTGGTGGTTCTGGGTCGGCTGCTGCTGGATCTGGATGGGCAGCTGCAGTTTGATCTGCTGCGGTACCGCTCCACCCTGCTGCTGGGCCTGGATCTGAATCTGGGCCTGGATCTGAGCCGCCACGTGGGGAGGGAGAGCGGAGAGGAGCTGCACCGGCTGCTGGAGGCCCGGTACTGTGATCAGCTGGTGCCTGAGGGGGGACTGGACCTGCACCTGGGTCTGGTTCTGAGGCTGGAACTGGACCTGGGTCTGGTTCTGAGGCTGGAACTGGACCTGGAGCTTTGCTTGGACTTGAGGTTGGGCTTGGATCTGAATCTGCTGCTGCTGCTGCTGGACCTGGTTCTGCTGCGGGGACTGGACCTGGAACTGGGTTTGGATTTGAGTTTGGACCTGGGGTTGTTGCTGCTGCTGGACCTGGAACTGGGTTTGGATTTGAGTTTGGACCTGGGGTTGTTGCTGCTGCTGCTGCTGGACTTGGAACTGGGTTTGGATTTGAGTTTGGACCTTGGGTTGCTGCTGAACCTGGCTCTGTTGCTGGAACTGGATCTGAACCTGGGGATGGAGCTGGTTCTGGGCCTGAGTTTGGACCTGCTGCTGTTGAGCTTGGGGTTGAAACGCAGCCTGTATCTGCGGGTGGTACTGAGGCTGGACCCGGGTCTGGACCTGGGGCTGAAACTGGACCTGAGGCTGGAGGTTCTGCGTCTGCGTTTGAGGCGTGAACTGAACCCGGACCTGGCCGTGGTTCTGGGCTTGTGCTTGGGCCTGAATGTGTTGCACTTGGGCGAAAGGTTGGACCTGGATCTGGGCCCTGATCTGGTTCTGGATCTGGTTCTGGATCTGGTTCTGGCGCTGCGGGGAGAGAGGAGTCTGGATCTGGTTCTGGCGCTGGGGGGAGAGAGGAGTCTGGATCTGAGGCTGTGAGGGTCTGACAGCAGGGAGGCCCATGTGGACCTGAACCGCTGAGAGGGGGATCTGAGAGACTGGGATCTGAGAGAGCTGCTGCACTGAGACCACAGCAGGGAGTCCTGGGGGAGGGGGCTGAGGCAGGGCGGGGGGGTTCTGAGGCTGATGGACCAGGGTCTGAGACAAGGTCGGGGTCCAGACCTGGTGCTGAGCCGTCCTAAGATCCGCCAGAGCTGCAGCAGGAAGAGGAAGAGAAGCATCAATAAACAGACACAGGAGTAAGGCTCTGTAATCCTCTCAACTGATGTACTGAAGTGCTGTATGAACACATTTGAGATGATTTTTTTCACTACTTTTTACTACAGATGACAGTTTTGTAAATAAGTGTATATTTTATCTTATTTTTACAATACATTTCTCCAAAATGTACACTTTTTATTAAAATATTTCGTATATTTTTTTATTTAATTATCCTCAGATTTTCTTTCATTTTCATATATTTTTTCCAACTTGTTTGAATTATTTAAACATTTTTAACTGTTATTTCAATTATTTTAACTTTTAAATAGTTTTATTTAACCATATTTTCTCGTACATTAGCATGCATAATTCTATTGTCAAAGATAAAAACACAGTTTGCTCTGGATGTGTGTTTCTCGTGTTCCTTACCTGGCACTGAGGGTGTTGTAGCGGTGGCGGTGACGGGGGTGACCACAGCAGCATGAAGAGGAACATGAGGGGGGGTCAGGATCTGAGTCAGACCCCCTGGGGAGGGGGCTGAAATCTGTGTGGAAACAACACCTAAAACTGGGGAGGAAACGGGAGCGAGAGCTGGGGTCGGGACTCTGACCGGAGAGGGAAGAGAGGCGGACGCTGGGATCTGAAGCGAGTTTGTAGATACAGCCATTTGGGGGGAGGTTTTGATTAAAGTCGGGGCTAAAGAAGGGGCGGGGCTTAACACACGTGTCTGGATTTGGGGTGCAACTTGTCCCGGGACAGGGAGCGAAACTGCAGTTTGTGCAGGGAAAACCCCCGAAGAGAGGGTGGGATTTGAGTCATTGCTGGGGAGGGAATAGGGTAGGGGAGGGAAGTGGGTGAGGATATCTGAGACGCCATTTTGTTCTGCATGGGAGCCAAACTCGGCATTTGTGTCGGGACAGGAAGAGGGGCGACCATTTTTGTTTGTGTCAGGGACGAGGGGGTGGTTTGGACTTGTGCGGGGGCTCTGGTTTGGCTTTGAGGCGGCATTTGAGGGGTGATAGTGGGTGAGGAGGGGGAGGATGATGGGGGGACGGGGGTGAAGAGGAACCGCTGCACCTGGCCGTTGGGCATGGCCGCCTGCATGAGCTGCTGCCCGGGGCTGGGGACCACCGTCACCCCCTGGGGGAGAATCTGTAACTGACCCTGGGTCTGCCCCTGACCCTGGATCACCACCGTCAGACCAGGGTTCCCCCCCTAAAGAGGAGAGAGGGAGAGAGATGCATTTAACTTAGAAATCCAAGGGAGAGAAGAAGAAGTTTGAGTTGATGCGATAGACGTGTGTCTCACCTGAGCGCCCTGTGTGAGCTGCAAGAGTTGAGCCATGGTGAGTTTAACCTGACCCTGCTGGGGTCTGCTGGGCTGGGGGGGGGCAGGCGTCTGTCCGGGGGTCGGGGGGGCCGGACCTGCTGCTCTCTGAGGGGTCTGCAGGGGGGCGGAGCCAGTCTGCTGAGGCTGGCCTGGAGGAGAGGAGGGAGAATGTTTGATTAACCCTACAAAGCTAAAGGAGGCTAATGTTGGGCTATAAAGGAACTACAGCACGGTCACATGATTTCACGTCACCACCGCTAAGCTAAAGGAGGCTAATGTTGGGCTATAAAGGAACTACAGCACGGTCACATGACTTTACGTCACCACCGCTAAGCTAAAGGAGGCTAATGTTGGGCTATAAAGCAACTACAGCACGGTCACATGACTTCACGTCACCACCGCTAAGCTAAAGGTGGCTAATGTTGGGCTATAAAGGAACTACAGCACGGTCACATGACTTCACGTCACCACCGCTAAGTTAAAGGAGGCTAATGTTGGGCTATAAAGGAACTACAGCACGGTCACATGACTTCACGTCACCACCGCTAAGCTAAAGGAGGCTAATGTTGGGCTATAAAGCAACTACAGCACGGTCACATGACTTCACTTCACCACCGCTAAGCTAAAGGAGGCTAATGTTGGGCTATAAAGCAACTACAGCACGGTCACATAACTTCACGTCACCACCGCTAAGCTAAAGGAGGCTAATGTTGGGCTATAAAGGAACTACAGCTTATGCTAAACCACCTAAATCAAATTTGAATAAATGTGGGAAACTTCTTTACAACATACATTTAAATGAATTTAGCAATCCATGATTCATCCTTCTTTCACCCTCATTAATGCCTTCTGTAAGACAGTGTTTTTTATCAGTAAATATGTGCATTTTCTTGCATTAAAAAGTGAGAAGCAACACGGTGTAAGGCATGAGCCACCAAGACCTTACATTTCTAATAGATATTATAGTGTGAAAGATCACCTTGCTGAGCCAACGCTGGACTCCTGAGCATCGCTGCGCCCGCAGCCGTAGCTGGTGAAGATGTGGTGCCCGATTGGATTTGACCTACTGTTGTGACGGTCTGAAACAAAAGCCATAAAGATAAGCTCTTCAATTATCATGCTTAATATTTCTGAAACTGAAAAGGACATGGAGAAAGAAACAGACCTGCTGCGGGGTGGTTGTTGTGGAGTTGGAGGCTCTGACGTTCATGTTTCCAGTCGTTGGATGTAATGTGCTGTAAGTCCTCAAGTTAGCAGGGGGTCCAGAGGGGAAGATGCCCAGGACCTTCTGCTGCACGACACCTGTGGATAAGAGAAACATTTAATAAGTGAAAGAAGCAAATATGCATTGGGTGATACAGGTCGAGGATGCACAGAAGCAGCGAGGCATGCACTGTGTGCGGGGAAGAGCGCGAAATCAACTAAAAAAGCTTGTTTTAATCGGGTAACGGTAGATTAAAAACAACACTTAGAAACACGTTAAGACAAAAATCCAATTCCAATAGAGTGGTGCAGGAGTCCTTATCCCAGAAAGGAGAGTCATCATGTTCCCTGGTCTGGAAGTCAATGGTTTTTTGAATGTGTTTTGGTTGTTAGCCTGAAATAAGGTCTGTGGTTAACAGAAGCTGAAGAGGTTTTTATTCTACGACATAAAATACAGGTTGCTAACACGTGTCTAAATGAGACGACTAAACGTCATCACGCCCAACATTAGCCACCTTTAGCTTAGCGGTGGTGACGTGAAGTCATGTGATCGTGCTGTAGTTCCTTTATAGCCCAACATTAGCCACCTTTAGCTTAGCGGTGGTGACGTGAAGTCATGTGACCGTGCTGTAGTTCCTTTATAGCCCAACATTAGCCACCTTTAGCTTAGCGGTGATGACGTGAAGTCATGTGACCGTGCTGTAGTTCCTTTATAGCCCAACATTAGCCACCTTTAGCTTAGCGGTGGTGACGTGAAGTCATGTGACCGTGCTGTAGTTCCTTTATAGCCCAACATTAGCCACCTTTAGCTTAGCGGAGGTGACGTGAAGTCATGTGACCGTGCTGTAGTTCCTTTATAGCCCAACATTAGGTTTTTCACTTCAGAAATCATGAAGTGGTGTCAATATGTGGAGATTATCCTGCTGAACAAAATGTCTAAGTATCATAAACGTTTGTTTGACACAGACATTATGTTCTGTAATAATCCAAAAACACATGGAGGAATCCCATTAAACCAGGGAGATGCTAACTTCCGGATCATCCTACAGAAATAAGTCACCCCTGCACCACTCTATAGATTTTGCCTCTTCCACAACTTTCATGTTCCATCCATTTTGGCAAGTGTTGGCACAAACCAGCGGAAATGGATGACCTCGTGCTCGTTACCTCCTTGAGTGGTGGGCATGTTGAGCGTGACAATCTTGCTGTTAGCGAGGATCGGGAGTTTGGCGGCGAGCATCGGGCCCGCAACCGTCACGGAGAAGCTTTGCTCTGATTTGATGCTGCTGGTGGAAGCTGCAACACACAGCAAGCCACCTGCTGTCACGCTAACCGAACCATGGCCGACACGAGAGCCAGCGTTCGGCTGTTTCAAGTTTCAAGGCTTTATTGTCATTAGCACATTAGCTACAGTGTAGATATGGCAATGAAAAACTTAGGTCACAGGCTCCTCCAACAGTGCAACACATATATAGGACATAGAACAAATAAAACGGATGTGTGGAGGCACATAATACTGTGGCTGCTCGGGGATTTGAACCAGGGACCATCTGGTTCCCAAGCAAAGACCTTACAGACTGAGCTAATGACACCCAAAAAGTGAAGATGGAAAAGGGAGGCGACTGATTAACGTCCTATAATCTGATAAGCAATGAAAATGAAGGGAAAACTAAAGAAAAATCTCTCAAAGTCGTTGAAAAAGAGTAAAAAAATGATAAGAAAAAGGGGGAAAATATCTGAAATATAACTTGGAACAAAGTGGTTTGTCTGCCTGCTTCTAACAACACATGATGGATGAGACGATGCACAATTATATCTGATTTGAGATGTTGAAGTGACTGTAACACACGCGGACCACCTAACTCCCCAAATATCTAAAAACACATCGTTTTTCTAGAACAGATTACAAATCGCCTGAAAGTGGTACAAACAGGTGGCAACATGTGTGACGAAGGTGTTGCGCTGGGCTATACCACGCAATCGAAAGTGAAACTTAAGCTCGCTCCATTGCGGAGATATTCCAGCGAGAGTGCGGAAAACTTAAATTATTTTTTTTATTTCAAATGTGAAATTTTGCCAATATACTCACGGACCACTAGGGGGCGCTACGATTGTTTCCTTACTTCCAAACTAAACAAAAAAAACTCCAGAGCTTTGTGCCAAAAGTCAACATTCAGATGTAAACAAACAATATATTCAGATTAACATAAACATCCTTTCAAATCCTCCTCATCTCCTCTCCATCTCACCTGCGCCGCCGTTGTTCTGGCCCTGCTTCACCCAGGAGGCGAAGGACTGGTGGAAGTTCTTGTCCTGCTGGAAGGACACCGGAGAACCCAGTTTGGTGGCAAGAACCATCTTAGTCCCCGAGGTCACCTGACCCGGTCTGTGTGTGGTGGAGGAGGGAGAGGGGGAGGGAGAGGAGGAGGAAGAGGAGGGAGGCGTGGCAGGGGGTCCCGGTCTCAGTGGCTCCAGACGTTTCTGTAACAAGATGGTGGAACATTTAGGAAATATATATACAGATGGGGAAGGGAACAGAACATGAGAATAGAGGAAGAATGAATAGGAAAGGTTATAAAGGAATAAGGAAAACATCTAGGAATATAAAGGAATAAGGAAACTAATAGGAAAGGAACTTCAAGGTATAGGAAAGGAATCTAAAGGGATAGGAAAGGAATCTAAAGGGATAGGGAAGGAATCTAAAGGGATAGGGAAGGAATCTAAATTGATAGGAAAGGAATTGGAAATGAATATTAAGGAATAGGAAAGGAAGATGTATAAAGTAAAAGGCGATGAATGGCATTCAAATATAAAGGAATAGGAAGGGAGCAGAACATGGATATAGAGGAAACATTTATAGGAAGGAGTTATAAAGGTATAAGGAAAACATATCTAGGAATATAAAGGAATAGGAGACTACTAGGAAAGGAACTTCAAGGTATAGGAAAGGAATTGAAAGGAAAGGGAAAGGGAAATGTATGTTAAGTAATAGGAAAGGAGTCTCAAGGAATAGGAAAGAAACATAAAATACGCAGAAAGAAATACAAAATAAGGAAAGGAATTTTAAGAAATAGGAAAGAATATAGTGCCACCTGAAAAGGGCTAACCAAATTAGAATAATTGAACATGTTGTTAGTGTGTGTGTGTGTGTGTGTGTGTGTGTGTGTGTGTGTGTCTGTCTGCCCGCCCACCTGCTGTGCAGCCAGTCTGGCTTGTTTCAGCTGGTTCTCCAGATGAGCTTTGACCTCCTCGGCTGTCTTCAGAGTGCTGCTCTTAGAGGAGTCGATGCCCTGAGTCTTCTCCCTCTCCAGCCTGCGATACGAAGAAACAAATTATTGATCAGTGATAAACCGAGTTCCTCAAGACAACAATCAGGATCGGAGGAAGTTCCCTCACCTCTCAGCGAAGGCCCTGATCTCCCACAGCTCCATCTCCTCTTCAGGGACCCAGGTCTCCACAGCCACAGGACCAGTGGGCTTCAGAGGTTCGTGTTTCTTGGGTCTCAAAGCGCTGGAGCGAAGACCTTTCCTCTGGGGAGTCGGGGTTTCTATTCGGGGAGTTAAGAGAGAGACAGACTTCATTAATTATAACTTAAAAAAATGGCGAAACTCATTTGAACATTTGAAACTTAAGCTCGCTCCATTGCGGAGATATTCCCGCGAGAGTGCGGAAAACTTAAATATATAAATTTATTTCAAATGTGAAATGTTACCAATATACTCACGGGCCACTAGGGGGCGGTCGCGTACCACACTTTGAGAAGCACTGATATAGGTATATACATATTTTTATATATATTAGTATTTTTTGTATTCGGGATTGTGGGAAACGCAAAGGAATCTAAAGGGATAGGAAAGGAATCTAAAGGGATAGGAAAGGCATCTAAAGGGATAGGAAAGGAATCTAAAGGGATAGGAAAGGAATCTAAAGGGATAGGAAAGGCATCTAAAGGGATAGGAAAGGCATCTAAAAAAGGGACACTTTTTTTAGAGCAGTGAAGTTGAAAGTCTAAAAACCGACAAATTTGATCTTCTTCTCTGCACACTTATGTAAATATATTTAACAATTAAATTATGTATACATGTCCATTCAAATGACCAACGTTTTATTTAATAAAAAGTCATTAATCTTGGTCAGCAGGAGATCAAAGTGTCTTTTTAAAGCAGTGCCATTGTTGTTATTGAAAGGCTAAAAACCAACACATTTGAATTTAAACTGAGTATTTTGTTCGCTAAAAACAACTTTTTAAGGACAATGAGAAGGGGAGGGTTTCGATGTATACTGTTCCCTTATTGCAATGTTTACTACTCCCTGTAACTGCAAGTCTATTTCATTGCAACTGGTGAAATGTTCTCAACTGTCTTCTAAATAAAGAATTGTAAAAAAATTGTATTATTATGTTTATTTGTGTCTCAAAGAACTGGAGCGAAGACCCTTCCTCTGGGGAGTGGGGGTTTCTATATAAGAGAGGCAGACTTCATTAATTATAACTTTTAAAAAATGGAGCGTTGGAAGCCTCCACACGATTTATCCATTAAGCCAGTCGTTCCCAAACTTTTTCAGTCGGGCCCCCCTTGGGTAATTGGAAATATTTTCGGGACCCCCCCAACCCGGTTCCCATCTATATTGGTAGGATTAATTGTATATTGTTGTAAAAACATTACATTTTTTCTGCTAATAATAAGAAGATACAAAGATCCAACTATAATTTTATATTTTATTATGGATTACACATGAACAAAAGTGCTTGTAATAGATACTGTGAATTAATTTGGCCTAATTAAAACTAGTAGGCCTTCTTCCCCGAGTAGGAAAATATGATAATGAACACTTAACTACTATTTCTACTGCAGGTTGCAAACGATCACATCACTTTACCATTCCTATTCCACACATAGCCTATCAATGACTTGTGTGCTTGCTTTCCCTTGCAGATCTTCTCAAACCGGGGCTATTGTTTTGAGACTCTCAGTTCATTCTCAATGTTCAGCTTTGATCTGTATTTCGTTTTGATGGCAGCAACAGCAGGAAAGCCTTTCTCACACAAGCAGGATGTTGCAAAAGGCAGCAGTATGCCCACAGCTCTCTGACCAATGAGATATTTTCGAGCAGTGTTAGTTTACAATTTCTTCCCGCGCCCCCCCTGCAGTACCTCCGCGGCCCACCAGGGGTCGCGCCCCACAGTTTGAAAACCACTGCATTAAGCGATGGGTTTGAACTTTTCTCGATGTTGGCCATTTGGAACTGTCAACAGCCCGTATCCATGGGGCGAAACAGGATGCTGTGAGTGTGTGTTTGCATATGTAATTTGACACTACTTGTTGCCACTTGATCCAGCCCACGGGGGTCCTGGGAGGGTGGGGTTTTGATTAAAAAAAATGGTTTTGTAAGGGAACTGTTTGTATGTTCTTTCACGTGGTATGTATGTGTTTTTGTACCATGTTTTTCTGTGTTTCTGTTTAAATAAATAAAAAAATGGCAAAACTCAACAGTAATTAATCTTGGTCAGCAGGAGATAGACGTGTATTTTTAAAGCATAAGTTCCATCTTATCTTATCTGATATGAAGCTATTACCTTTGGGGGCGTCTCTGTTTCCCAGCGGGCAGATGATCTTCCGGATGCAGTACTCTGATCGGATCCCGTACGGACCCACGTCTCTGCGCTTTATGATCTCTGTGGTGGTGACGTCCGTCTCCGAGGTCTCTGTGGACACAACAAAAAACTTCAGCATAAGTATTTTAATACAAGCATTCAGTCAAGAAATTGAGTTTTTCTTTTAGTGCATTTTACTACTTTAAAAAAGGACCTAATGATTCTAATCAGAATCAGAATACTAGTTATGTTAGTCAATGGGAAAAAGTATTTCTGGGCCCAGTGACGTCACGGACTGATACGGAAGTTGCAGTAACGCCGTTTGGACACTATGAATTTTGGGCACAGAGTCCGGCGCACTTCCTGGGGGCTAGGTTAGTGTGTGCAGAGTTGGGAAGTAGTGGAGTACAAATACTTTGTTACTGTTCTCAAGTACATTTTTCTGGTATCAGTACTTTACTCCACTACTTATTTTTCTGATGACTTTTTACTTTGACTTCTTACATTTTGAACACAAATACCTGTACTTTCTACTTCTTACATTTTGAACCCAAATACCTGTACTTTCTACTTCTTACATTTTGAACACAAATACCTGTACTTTCTACTTCTTACATGTTGAACCCAAATACCTGTACTTTCTACTTCTTACATTTTCCAAACAGGCTGGTTCCTTTAGTTTGAATGTGTGTTTGGTGGCGTGATCATTATTATTTAGAGTCATTGCGTGCCTATTGATTTGAACACGATCCGTGTATCCATCATTTCCTGGTCTTCTCTAAAGAAGAGGGACCAATGAAAACGTTGTCATGTTGCCGTTGTTCAGCATGGAAACATTCATTAGCTAACAATGACATTATTGTTCTATTAATATAAAAGGGAGGTCAGGTACTCTTTAAAACAGCTGCTAGTTATGGGTACTTTTTACTTAAGTACATTTCAAAGCCTCTTTACTTTGACTTGAGTAAAGAAGTTTAGTCAGTACTTTTACCACAGTATTTTTAAACACGAGTATCTGTACTTCTACTTGAGTAAAGGATGCATACTTTTGCCCTCTCTGAGTGTTTGTGATGTCTCCTCACCTTTGCGAGTGGTCCCTACGGCTGCAGACGGCTTCACGGACATGTCGTCCCAGCGCAGGCAGCTCCAGAGCAGCCGGAGCATCAGACTGACGCCGGCCAGAGAGCGCACGGTCTGCAGACGGTACCTGAAGGGGGCGCAGGGACACATTAGATACTGATAACAGCTACAGGAAGTACGTTTACACAGCCTTTTCAATGTTATACGAACGTTATTATGAAAACATCTGCAGTTTCTTCAATGAGAACTCCCCTTTCTTTTCAAAAGCTTCCATATCATGTGACCCAATAACTCAAAGTCTGTGTTACATACCTCCATGTGATCCCAAAAGTGGGCCGAGGCGAGGGGTACGGCCAGATATCCAGGGCTGGCTTAGCGTTGTAGTTGAAGATGGGAACCTCTCTGATGCCCGCTCTTCTCGCCATCCTCTTCAGGTCGTCGTTGGGCAGAATAAAGATGCTCTTCTTGCTGCTCTTGGTGACAAACTTCCTGTAGGACGGCAGCGCGGTACCTGAACGCGCCTTCCTGGATTTGTAGAACCGCAGGAGGCTGACCCTGTCTTTCGTAGAGTATTCTTTACTGATCGTCATGGAGCTGGAAGTGGACGTCTTGGTGTCTTGAAGTTTGGTTTTCTGCGGGACGACGGCTCTGGAGGAAACTGAGGAGACGACGCTACTTCCTGTTTGAGACAAGTCTGTTTTCGGAGCGTTTTGAGCTTCTGTTGTGGTGCTCTTCAAACCTTCAGTACTTGTATTATTCACGAGGGCAGGGGTTGATGATGTTAGCTTAGCAGGCTCACTATCCAACGCCAAAGAGTCTCCTTTCTCCGCCACATGGTTCTCCAGTTTCGGGACTTTCAGAGGAGGTTGGTGACTCGCGTCGGACACGTCGCTTTTCTGCGAGAGGTTCCCGTTCATCAGAGACTTCACGGGCTCTTTAATGTCACCTTGAGCTGGTTCTGAGGTGATTTCTGCAGGAACGCCACCCTCAGTTTTCCCGTTAACCTGCACTTCAGTAGTCTTACTTTCCTCTACCTCCATGCTCTGTTCACCAGCTTTCTCCATTTCCTCAAACCCACGTTTTCCCGCTCGAGCCACTTCCGTCTTTTTCTCCATAGCGTCTGATAAACAGTTGTTTTTACCGCTAGGCTCGGTGGTTGACGGCGTTTCTCCGTTCACTTCTTTGTGCACATCATACATCTCCATCTGTTTGGGTGCTTCAGCGTCAGATTTGACATCCACGTCTGGTTTGATCTGCTCCTGTTCAAAGTCGAGCTTCTTCACTATGTTGTCTTTCACAGGAACGCCTTCTGCTTGCTCTTTTTTGACACACGGGGTGACGGCCGGCGGCTGTTTGCTCTCCGTTTTAACTCCAGGCTTCATGGCGGCTATTTTTGCCAGAAGTGCCGCTTGTCTCATTCTCTCCAGTCTCTGCTTCTCCTCCAGAGTGAACTGTTTGACCCGACGCTCCAGAAGACCGTCCAGTTTGGAGGGCTTCACCTTCTTCTTGTAAGCCGTCCTCAGCTGGAAGCCCTCGCTGACGTTCACAACGTCAGCGAAGAGCTTCGAGGTGGCCGCGTCTTCCTTCTTGGGTTCAACTCTCTGGATTGGTTCTTCCCTCGGAGGCTGAAGAGAAGGCGAGGAGGGGTCTTTGTTTTCAGCTTCATCTAGAGAAAAGAGAGTCACAGAGGTCAGAGGATGATGGGAACATGTGGTCGTACACAGATAGCATCATTCGCTGTTGGCGAGGTGGCAGCAGTTTATAGATTTCTTTATCTTCTACGGTATATTTTCTACTTTTTAATTAATTTCTATTTTGAGATTATTATTACTCTTTGATTTCTACTTATCTGCAATGCCTTGTTTAGTTTTGTTCTTTTTTATGCTTCTGCAACGCAAGCATTTCCCAATTTGGGATCAATAAAGTACCTCTGATCTGATCTTATCAAGAGAAATTGTGAATTGTACTTGCTGTGGATGAATTAACTCGTACAAAACACTATGTTTGTATTTATGTTATTGTATTGCTGGGAAAATGTATTCCTTCGTGGCCCCTCTGTGGCCCCTCTGTGGCCCCTCTGTGGCCCCTCTGTGGCCCCTCTGTGGCCATATAGTGCTTTGGTCCACATTTGTATCTTACATTTTCGTGTTGATTTTGTCATTTTGTCTTCTTGTTGTTTACTTTGTAATGTCTTGCTGTTAGTACCCAGTGTTTCCCACAGAATTTGATTCTATTTGTGGGGGCACGGCACGCATCCACTCCCCCCTCAAATAAGAAAATACATGCGAGATCATGGCTACTGTAGACAACGTTCTTGTTGCTCTGTGTTGCGTTGTTAATGAGTGAGACACACCGGAGGATCTGTGGGGTTTATTCTCCCAAAAATATAATTTACAATTCATTCCAAAGCGACTACAATGACCAATGACAGGGACATTCTCCCTGGAGTAACTGAGGCCTTACTCAAGGGCACACTAGTAGTGGTGTTCCAGGCGGGATTTGAACTCGCAACCTTCCGATCATCAGCCCACCTCACTATCCATTAGACCAGGGGTTCCCCCCGGGGGATCGCGAGACCCCGAGTGCGGGTCGCGAGATGATTACAAAATAAAAAATAAAAATTAATTAATTTCTTTTATCAATCTTTTTAAAAAAAAGACATTTTTCAGGGGCGGACTGGCCATCTGTATAATTTCCCCGCAGCGAGGCTCCCCCGGTTGATAATCCACTAGCGCAGTGTTTCTCAAACTTTTTCATACCAAGGACACTTCACCAATAAAAAAACACTCACGGACCACCTGACTCCACAGATATCCAGAAACAATAGGCTGTTTTTCATCTCAAGGAGTTTATCCTCAGTTAAATCAAAAAGACAAAGAAGAGACATTTTTTTTTTTATATATTCACCTTTCTCCACCCTTGAAGCAGCAGTTTCTGGGCGGGGGTCGACCTCCATTTTCTCCTCTTCTCTCTTCTTCTCTCCTTCAGTCTTTAACCCTTCCTCCTCTGCAGGTGTGTCCTCCTCTCTGGAGATCTGAGGTGTGGCGTTGTCCTCTGATGACGCAGCGATGGATTCACTGACCCCCTCCGGTGTGTTTACAGTCGTCTCCTTCTCAGTTTCAGTCGTCTTTTTCTGCTTATTAGTGCAAGCTGCTGCATTTTCCTTCTTCATTTTAGCTATGAAGACAGTGGAGGAAATCACAATGTCAGCTAACAGTGCCAGAAGAAGGAGATGAAATGATGGAAATGTTGCTCGTCCGGCTCTTACCCTCCAGGTCTTTGCGGTAGTTGACGTTTGTGTTGCCGGGCAGCTTTGGGACGAACCTCGGCACGTGAGTCTTACTGACCCAACTCCACCCACCCCACCCCGTCACTCTGTACTCCTCACCCTTCTGCTTCCACACCTTCATAGAAAGCACACAAGAGAGGAACAACATGAAGACGCTTGAATAGTTATAAAGTAAACATTTGCACACATTTAAACAAAATCAGCTGTAACAATGTTAAGATCGTCCCATCTCGGACTAGTTCTGCAGTTTAAAAGGAGGTACATAATGGATAAAAAGCTAAAAAAGAAAGACAGTTGAAATGGTACGCTTAAGAGAAAGCTTAACAGTTAGCTGTTTTAAATGGTCCTAAACAGCTAACCAAAATGAGATGATAAACAGTTAAAAGTATGCTAAGGGTAATGGCTAAACAGTTGAAACAGCTAGTTAAAATGGTTTCTAACAGTTGAAAAATATAGCTGAAAGTCATTGATAAACCTTTGAAATAGTTAGCTAAATGGAAAAGCTAATGAGATAAACAGATATATATATATATATATATATATATATATATATAATATCTAGTATAAGTAGGTTTTTAATAGTTTAAATAGTTAGCTTAAAACAATGTCTAAACAATTTAAACAGTTGGCTAAAACTAGATGATAAAACGTTAAAATAGTTAGCCATTACTAGAAGCTTAACAGTCAAAACAGTTAGCTTAAGGTAAGATAAGATTAGATACTTTATTGTCAGCTGAATTAGTTATAGATTGTTTGCTAAAAGTAATGGATAGTGAACCTGACTGGCAGTGGCGGCGCCAGGGTATGGCTGGGGTAGGCTACAGCCATACCAAGAAATGGCTCAGCCTCACCTTAGCCCCACCTTAGCCCCACCTTAGCCCCACCATGAACAGTGATGTTAAAGTAAGCAAATTAAATTAAATAATAAGCAAAATGCTAAATGTGGAGAACACGACTTGCGAAAATATACGGGTCGTGTCCACAACACACAAACTGATCCTGCTGTTACAACAAGTGCACGTTACTGATGCAATATGGATTAGACCATTCGGGCTTATGCTAGAAGAGGGGTGCAAGGAATAGTCTAAGTAGTGGGGGAGTTTTATACCCTAAAGGTGTGGAAATTCTCTGGCGTTATAAAATCAGCGCGGCCGCGGTCAGATCAAAATGCCTCCGAATGCAATTTGAATAGACCTACAGCCAATCAGAGCAACGAAACGTTGGGTC
>CM062277.1:5127871-5240527 GCA_031216635.1 Dissostichus eleginoides
ACGAACCCGTTTTGAAAATGTAAGAAGTGACAGAAGTGTTGGCGAGAATGTGGTTCTTCTGATGCTGACCATTCTCATATTTGTTGGCAATGTCAGAAAATAATTGTATTTTGGGAACTGATATGTGAGGAAATACGTCAAATAATTGGGTATGAGGTTTCTAAAAGCTGTTTGGTCGCTGAGGAAATGAGTGCAAGTGACAGATATTTTATACACATTCTGTTCATATCCAGCAAGAAAGCTATCACTAGGAATTGGGGTAAGGAAGCACCGCCAATAAAAAACCAATGGGTAACAACCGGGAAGAAATCTTTTTGATGGGAAAAACGGACTTGAGATTGCAAGAAACACAACTCAACAGAAAGTGGGAAAAATGACTCTATACAAGACTCAAAGCAAAGACATTGGACTGGAACAATAGCTAATAGATACATGTATCTTCAAGAAAAGAATAACATGAAGACATATCCCTCCCAGCGTTTCCGCCAGGGGGGCGTCTTGCCGTCTTTTGACGCCCTTATTCAGCTCGGAACGCCCTGAACTCGAGCAGAGGGCGTCCGAAAAAATGTATAATTCGAGAGAAGATCGAGTTTTTATAGCTTGAAATGAGGAAAAGGAAAAAGGACAAGGGCATCCCTCTGTTGGAGGGGCAAAGGAGTCTGGTGGGATTCTTTTCGCCGCCAGCAAAGCGTGTTCCTGTGACGGAAAGTGTACTGCCGGCGAGCCTTGACGGGGGGTGCTAGTGGAGCACGCGCGTGAACTGCGAGCGCCGGAGCCTCGCAGCGGCGAAACTGAGGCTCCGTGGTAAACTGTGGTAACATGAAGAGCCGTTTAGGAGCCGAAAGAGCCGGCTCTTCTTAGTGAGCCGAGCCAAATGATCCGGCTCACTAAAAAGAGCCGGAATTCCCATCACTAATACGTAAAGAGATAGTATCTATAACTTAAAGGGGACCTATCATGCAAAATGCACCTTTGTACGTCTTTTCTACATGAATATGTGTCCCCGGTGTGTCAGGGAACTCACCAAGTGTCAGAAAACACAACCCTCTCTCTTTTCCTCCGTACCCAAATCTCTAAAAACGGGGCTGCAACGGAGCTGATCCAGACTGAGACAGATTTGAAATTGTTCTGACGTCAGAAACGGGGAGCTCCGCCTATATGCCCTACAATATATTATTCAAATATAGCATGATAGGTCCACTTCAAGGGACGGCTCAATTCAAAATTCAAGTCACGTGACACGACCTGACGTCACCCCCCCCCGACGTCACCCCCCCCCCCCCCCCTGGTCTGGCGGAAACACTGATCCCTAACCTTTTATTAGATTTTGAATTGCCTTGCTGGCCTTTTGTTACATGATTGTAATGTTGTTGTAACCAGCCATGTATAATGTGACAATAAAGAGTTAAATTACAACAAAAAAGAAAATGTAAGAAGTAGAAAGTACAGGTCTTTGTGTTAAAGATTTAAGAAGTAAAAGTAGTGGAGTAAAGTACTGATACCAGAACAATGTACTTAAGTACAGTAAGGAAGTATTTGTACTCCACTACTTCCTGCCTCTGGTCTGCTCTTCTCTGAGTTTACCTGTCCCGTCCTGGCTGGTGAACGAGGACCTGGAGGTGCGGTCGTTGAGGTCCGGCTGCTCCGGTTTCCTGAGGCTGGAAACATGATCTTCACCGGGGGGCTTTTCCTCTTTGATAGACTCAGATTTAGCATCTTCATCTACAAAGAAAAAATGTTTGGAAAGACTGAGTACAGGCTTGAAAGCAGATATAAGAGATGCAAAGAGTAAAAGATATTAGCAAAACTATGCTAATAATAATAATAATAATAATAATACATTTTACTTATAAAAAAGCGCCTTTCAAGGCTCTCAAGGTACACAAAAACAAAAGTACAAAAAAGACAATATAATCAATCAATAAAAACAGAGGACGTGTGATGTGATCAGGGTGGATATGCCAGAGGAAGAGATTCACAGATAATTCCCTTTCCACTCTGCATGTCGTACATAAATAACACTTGTGAGTTTAGACCATGTAGTGTTGTCTCAAATCACATAGAGCTGCTGTAACCCGACAGGAAGTGACGATTACTGCCGAAAAATGAGCAGTACCAATCATTACAGACCGCTCAAATAACCCACAAAATTAGAAGCAGCTTCTTTTTTGCAACTACTGTAGTGGCATGTGTTTTAAATATAGGACCAAACCACATGTATAACCGTTATGAGAGCACCATCCGGTACTCAGAGTGCTTTTTGCTTCACATAGGGACGCACTTATGAACTCAAAATACCATCCTTTAGAACATAGTACTTTAAATCGAGACACAGCATGTGTAGAATTCCCAGAAAGAAATGAAACCTTTCAAATTATGAATTCTCAAAATACCAGCCCTTGCGTAATCTAACACCAGGTCTCAAAGTGTGATATTTGCATATGACTAACAAACTGAAGTGGCCCACTAAGTGCTCCATTAGTCCAGCCTATGAACCCATCTGGGAAAGGAAAGGCAGAACAAATCCAAAACAAGCTGTGCACTTGTTGCCGAGCCTTTTGAGTTTTCAGGAGAGATTGTCCTGCATATAAAGCAGCTGTTTGTGGACGAGCAGCAGGTTTCTTTCTTCTTCTTTCGTCTGAGCAGCAGGAACACAGACCGTAAACTGGGCTGAGAATAAGGAGCCGCTTCAGACAGACGCCGTCTAAAAGGGGCCTACGCACCAAACTCACACCAAAGAACATGTCCCGACGGAACATCGCCTCGCGTCTCCTGCGTCTTGGCCATGTTCGCACTGGAACACACCGCAAAGACTTCAGCCGACGTCCAAGAAGCACGTACGAACTGCGCATGCGTGAGTGGCAATAACTCTCCTTACCAGCAGGCGGCGGTAGTGTGTATTCGTCATTCAAAAAAGAGGCAACAACCGGAAGACAGACTGCGTGATAACCGAGAGAAGAAGAACAGACTGCGTGATATAAACAAACAACAAATAGCATGTTTGTTCCATTTTCACTCTACAGCGAGAAGCTCACGGGGCTTTCCCGAACCTGTGTCGAGAGCTGGAGTTAAAGGTGGGGCAGGTAAGTTTGAGAAACCGGCTCGAATACACTTTTTGTTATATTCATGGAATGCTCTTAACATCCCGATAGCAATGAATATCTTAAGTGCTGAAAAAAAAAGTCATCTGTGGAAGCCGTGGCGCTGTAAAAAGCACGACCAATCATCTGAGCCGGCCCGGCTAAATAACTGGATGGCCTACCTGCCTGTCAGCCTTCCATCTGTGCACAAACTTATCTCGTGCCCTCATTGGTCATGTGCGCGTTCGTGTGTGTTGGAGGAGGGGCTCTGTAAGGAAGTGGCAGATTTTTTTCGGTTGAGTATTTTCTTGCGCACTCGAGCTGGTTTCTCCAAAATTACCTACCCCACCTTTAAATGAAATCTCAGATTTGCCTTCTTAATAGTTTGTTTGGGTCCCTCACTTCCGGTTCGCTTCTCATGCACTGATTCGCTAAGCTGAACAGCCAATCAGAGTGATTTCTTTTACCGACAGCCTCCCGATTCAACATGTCGAATCGGTGGCGGAAGGTGTCGGCACGGCCGAAAAGACACGACGGTGCGGGACACACCAAGACACACCAATCTGAGTAGGGCGACAACGCTCATCGACGGCCCGACATCTATCGACATGGCCGAAATCGGCTTGGTGTGTAAGGGACTTAACAGATCGCCAGGAGTGTGTTTTTATAAAGAGCAGGAGATGATATATATAAAGAATATGTGTCTGGTGAAATGATAAGACATACTGCAGGAAAAGGCCTGTAACAGCTTAAAGGGGAACATTACATGACATGTTACCCAAAAGTGACTTACATACGCTCAATACTGTGGACATTAACCACAGGAGGGTGAAGTGTCTTCCCCAGGGACACAACCACATGCTGACTGCAGTGGGAATTGAACCATTGACCACGAAGACAGCGTCTAACAGATCGCCAAAAGTGTGTTTTTAAAGACAGGGAGAGCAGGAGACGAGCCCAAATCTGACATATTGGGGAACACTTAAACATCTCAAGCGTGTTTGTTCCAGAGTCTCTTTACACCGAGGGGACACATGTTGATGTAGAAAAGACATGAACAAGTGGATTTTGCATAATAGGTGACCTTTAAGGAATAGGAGAGGAAGATGAAGGAATAGAAAAAGGAGTATAAAGTAAAAGGAAATGAACGGCTTTCGAATATAAAAGGAAAAAGGATATACAAAAGAAGGGATGAATTATAAAGAAAGGAACTAGTGCCAAGGGCTAACTAAACCAGAAGAACTGAACGTTTGTGATAGTGTGGGAGCGCGTGGCGCAGTGGGTTGTCCGTAGGTGTTTGGATCAGGGGCACAGGTTCAAACCCCACTGCAGTCAGCATTTGTTGTGTCCCTGAGACACTTCACCCCAAACTGCTCCCGTGGGGATTGCCCACAGTATTGAGTATTATCATGCCAACAAGCTGCTGTGTCGTTTATTGCACTTCAAACATTAAAACAAATCCAGAGTTCAGTGTTTCTGGACTTCCTCTAAGAAGAAAGGACGGTAACAGAAGAACTCTGGCTTCAGGCTCGATCGCCATTCAAATGACAGCGTTGTTTCCCCCAAAAGTGGTCGGGGCCCTAAAGTGACGTACTCTCATCTGTGGACATCGATCGCCTACTGCTATATTTAACTATATATCGAGCCCGATTGTCGATTTCCAATGATTGAATGTAATTGTTGCCATCGTAATCGGGCTCTCTGAAGATCAGAAAATCCACGGTTTTCTTACATTTCTGATCGGATTGGCAAAAACTTCAGAATTTGTATTAACCGCCATTCAAATGACAGCTTTGTTTTCCCCCAAAAGTGGGCGGAGACGTAATTTTAGCCCAGAAGTGACGTAGGTGTTACTCTCATGTATCCTGCCTTTGTTAGCCCTATACGCCTAAATATGTATACACGTATGCACATACTGTTGGAGCATCTAAGGAGATAAATGTGTATATTGTATGCATGTATATTATGTATAATTTTTTCTACAACATAGTAAGCATTTGTTTTTACCCAGGATGACCCTGTCTGCTTTCATAATTAAACTTCCTTGCCTCCAATGGGGAATATTTAAATACAACGTGGTCAGAGACACCCTGTTTGAAGTAAACCATGTGAAAAAGCCATGTTTCTTTACCTGTTCTCTCCTGTGTTTCCAGTGAAGAGGGTTCCCCGTCCTCTCGACTCGTGGTGTTAGCAGACTGCGTTTCCTTGTTGGTTTTAAGGGACTCCTCGGCTCCAGGTTTAGCTTCGGAGACGCTGCTCTCCTCTGCAGAGTCTTTTTTCTCTCTGTTGAGATGCGAGGAGACGTCAGATGTCTCCTCCGTCGCCTTTAAGGATCCTCTTTCTGCTTCCTCTGCTCGCCTCCTCGCCTCCTGAGCCTCCCGCCTGATCTTCAGACGCTCCGTGACCACGTCTAAAATAGAAAATAGGCAGTGTTTAATTTGAATACGTGTAAATGGTCTGGAGAGCGTGCCAGGTTCTCTTCAGGTGTTTCTGTTGTGACAAGATCACCACAGAAACACCTGAAGAGAACGTGAGGATGAAGACATTGTTTAATTTCTAGTTTACGTCATGCATAAAGACTCTCCATGTTTGATACTTATCAGGGCGAAACCATTAAACGTATAAGTCTTTAAATTAGTTAAAAATGACGATAATAATTTGCCAAAACCCTGTCTTTATATTATTAGAATGAGAATCAGATTACTAATTGTTTCTATCCCTAATAAAATGGGTTATGTGATTTTGGAATGATTAATATAAGATACATAAACAAAAAAATCTAAAATCTAATAATTTATTTATACAATATTATAAAATGTATTAAAAAAAATATATATATATATATCTTTAAAAAATATTTCAATTAATAAATATATTTAAAAAAAACTTACATAAACATCAAATGCTAAAATATATATTTTGTAATTCTTTAAAATTCTTATATTTTTTAAATATCTTGTTTTACCAATAGTCCAAACCCACCAAATGCTAAGTAACCTATCACATATTATCAAAAAAAAATGCCCACATATACGTAGAGTCAATTTATTTTGTTGTACTTTTGATTAAAAAAGATTGAATAGATTTACAAAGTTTTTTCTGATTGATAAACCTTTAAATCGTGTTTTTTTTGTGTAACCCTCTCTTTCATTATATCCACATTCAAACCCTACGTGATATTAATTGCAAGGGTATTTAGTCATTTTTGTGATATGTGGAGGCGTGTGGCGCAGTGGATAGTGCGTTGCAAAATGTAATACCTTGGAAAATGCGTTTAATACTTTTTAATAGCCTTCATTTTCGCTAAATTGATTTATCAACTTTTAATAGTTTTTCAAGACCCTGAGGAGTGAAAGGGTGAGTTCTGAGGGATCGTTTGAATGATGTTATGATCATTATTAATCCCTACATGATATATTATACATACTATATATGAATATATTGTACATACTTGTGCTTCAAAATACACATCTATCTTCTTTTGCATACAGTATAAATAAATCAAATAAAAACACATGCCTCATTGTACGCTTTTATATCTCTTTTTTACGTAAGGAAATAAAAAACAGTTGAAAAATAAAAATATTAGTATATTTAGAAGAAAGGCAGTAAAAATACTACATTTGTAAACACACTGCAACACACTTTGTTTGACAATTCATCAGTTTCTGAGCACTGACAATGTGAGGTTGTACGAACCTATTGAAATCCAAAAGATATGATTGTTATTATTCCCTAAGTTAATCATAGACTTGAGGGCCTAAAGGAGGAGGCGTGTGGCGCAGTGGGTTAGTGCGTTGGTGTTGGGATCAGGGGAGCACAGGTTCAAACCCCACTGCAGTCAGCATGTCGTTGTGTCCCTGAGACACTTCGCCCCAAATTGCTCCTGTGGGGATTGTCCACAGTATTGAGTATGTTAGTCGCTTTGGATAAAAGCGTCTAACAAGTGACATGTAATGTAATGTAATATTCAATCTAATCCATATCGCCCAGTCCTAACCCTAACTTGGTTTTAGTGAATCCAGAGTCTACAGCTTAAAGAAAGTAATCCACATCCGCTCAGAAACAAGACGGGGCAGATTTCCTTTCCTCAGAAGAACAATATCTCCAGGTCTTATCTCCTCTGAGTTCAGTTGTCACTGAGACACAAAGAGCTGTGTCACATAAAGGAATAAAGAAATGTGAGGCGCTGTGCTGCAGCTTCTAACGTATAGAAAATACCAGCCATGATGGAGAAAACAGCACTGCAATGGCTTTTATTAAACGACTCAGTTTGGAGCTACAGAATAACCTTTTTTAACCTCAAGTTTCTGACAGGATGCCACAGAGATCCCCCCCCCCCCTCATAAAACACAGGGTCTCTCTGAGAGCTGAAATCATGCGGTTTGGTGACGGACAGAAACAGGAAAACTGTAACACACACAGATATGTCATCCTGTCAAACACTAACGGAAACTGCTGGCAGAGGATATCAAAAGATTTCGAAACACCCCTTCTCATTTCGGGGGAAATGAGGACTGGTTAGTGTCAGAGAGAGAGAGTGAAACAGGAAGTGAAGTAGCAGCTAACAGGTGTGAGTTATCCGTTCGCATAGCACTTCTGCAGAAATATGTTATCTAAAGATTTCCAGAATGAAACCCTGCAGGACACACAGTGATGCATGCTAGAGGTGCACCGGAGCATTGGCCATACAAGGAACCTGCAAATACTAATTAGTTGAATTGCATTGTTGTTATTTGTGTGTTTAGGAACACCGGCCGGTCAGGAAAAGTCAGCTCAGTTCCCAAATAAAAACTGTTTACTTTTCAACAATTATTTAGAAAACCGGCAAGTTAATGCTTTTAAAACACGTCTTATTATGATGAAAACATGACAGTAAGAAAGTTATATTAACTGTTGGTACTTAAAATCTTCTCATTGAGTAGATAGTTGTAAAGCGGCTAAAGAGACTTTTGCAAAAGTTACTTTAAGGAGTTTGTGCTCATTCAGAGTTAGTGGGACAAAGGGCTTATATTTTATAACAATAGCTTTCTGATATTTGTTCTTGTCATTTTATTTCTATCATTATTATTAATTTATTTAATCTTTTTAGTGAGTGTGTTTCTGTACGGCTTGAATTACTTTGATGTTTAGCAATATTTCAATAAAATAAATGTTTATCTTCCTACTTTTTATACATTCGCCGAACCAATAAAGTAAAGAAAGAAAACTCCCCAGACACTGACAACTTTTCTAACGGAAATACTATTATATATATACACCAGCGTTTCCGCCAGGGGGGCGTCTTGCCGTCTTTTGATGCCCTTATTCAGCTCGGGACGCCCTGAACTCGAGCCGAGGTCATCCAAAAAAAAAAGAGAGGAGATCAAGTTTTTATAGCTTGAAATGACGAAAAGGAAAAAGGACAAGGACATCCCTCTGTTGGAGGGGCAAAGGAGTCTGGTGGGATTCTTTTCGCCGCCAGCAAAGCGTGTTCCTGTGACGGAAAGTACTGCCGGCGAGCCATGACGGGGGGTGCTAGTGGAGCACGCGCGTGAACTGCGAGCGCCGGAGCCTCGCAGCGGCGAAACTGAGGCTCCGTGGTAAACTGTGGTAACATGAAGAGCCGTTTAGGAGCCGAAAGAGCCGGCTCTTCTTAGTGAGCCGGGCCAAATGATCCGGCTCACTAAGAAGAGCCGGAATTCCCATCACTAATACGTAAAGAGACGTATCTATAACTTAAGGGACGGCTCAATTCAAAATTCAAGTCACGTGACACGACGTAACGTCACACCTCCCGCTCTCGGGGTGGACGCCCTCTCAGCCCTGGTCTGGCGGAAACACTGATATACACATATTCATAGATTTGCTCTTCAGATGTAAAAGTATTAAGACTACATCAACACATTGTTTTCATTGACATATCTACACACTAGCTATGTACGAATGACAATAAAAGCCTTGAAAAAAAAGATACAGATGACACTGCAAGGTTTACATCTCTTTCTTTGGGTAATGAAGACGTTATATTTCGTACCGTTGACAGCGGTGAGGTAGGCTTTGTTGTTTCCCCGGGCTTTGTTGGTGAGTTCCTCTGTGATGTCCATGTGAGCGTGGACCTCCTCCTTCATCTCCTCCAGCACGGCGTGGAGCTCGGCCTCCCAGTACTGATGGTCCAGAGCCTGCATCAGATCCTCCAGCTGCTTCCTGCTGCTGTAGTACCAGATCTGCTTCTTCTCCTTCTTCTCCTTCTCCTTCTTCTCCTGCTCCCCGTCCTCCTCGCTGGGGGGGAACATGGCATTAACATACTGGTTACAACAACATAATCGTGTGACAAAAGGCCAGCAAGGCAATGTTATTCTTGAAGATACATGTAACTATTAGCTATTGTTCCAGTCAAACGTCTTTGTTTTGAGTCTTGGATAGAGTCCATTTTTCCCACTTTATGTTGAGTTGCGTTTCTTGCAATCTCAATTTATAAGATAGAGTGTACTTTACAAGATAGATTACTTCCTCCATCCTGACAGTTATATTTAAACCGGTCAATATTAGACAGGGTCCCATTTAACTCAAAGTATGTGGGAGAGAAACTCGCTCTGGAGGGAACACAGGGATTTTAGACTTTGCAGAACATTTACATGCACTAATAATAATAATACATGTGATTTATATAGCGCTTTTCCTGGTGCTCAAAGCGCTTTACAAGCAAGTAAAGAAGAAAAATAACAACAAAAGTAAAAAGTGCTAACCTAGTTGGAATAAATGCGAGGGTTTAGTGGAGTAGGAAAAACCTAAAACCTATAGAACACACTACAGGAGAGGGAGAACACCAAAAAGCAAAATAGGGCGCCTTTAAAAAGGTAATTCTGGTGCAGTAACTTACACAATAATCCTCCTGTTCAGGAACCAGTACTTCCTCTGGTGGCGGTCATATCCGATGGGCTCCTGTCTGATATACGGCCGGTTCTTCTGCGCCTCCGTCACGCTGTCGGTGACCCCCGGCACTTTATGAGCGACGCAGATCTCGCACTGCCACTCGTCCTCCGGTACCTCCACCAGCGGGGGTTTCACACACTCCAGGTGATACACCGCTGAGCACGTCTCACAGCACAGCAGATCCCCCAGACGGTGACACACTCGGCAGTGATCGTCGTACAGCATGGTGCCGTCGGACATTAGCTCGTCGCGGGCGATGTTGGTGGTCAGAAACTGATCCACTAAGAACTGCAACACCTTGATTTTACTCTCAAGAGGACCATAAGGATACTCATCCACTTCCTGATAGGGCAGAACGTGATGGTACTCCCGGTCGCTCTCGCAGTACGCGCGCAAAACCTCCGGCCACGTCATGCCGTCGATAAAATACAGAGTGGAGTTGACGCTGTCTTTGAGGTCGGCGGGGGCAAACGTGGTGTTGGAGGTGTCTTCTTCACGTAGGATGACCTTCAAGAGGGCAATATGTGTCTCTGCGATTAAAGTGCACTGCTCCTGACCCACCAGCGCCGCACAGAAGTCCTCGAAGCGAAACGGGGAGAGACGCAACACCGTGCTGAAGTTACGTAGCACCTCGTAGATGGAGGCGGCGTTGAGGAGTTCGGCGCTGGGAACCAGGAGATCCTCGGAGGAGTCGGGGAGTTTGAGAGCAGGAATCTCCTTCTCCTCCAGGATAGGGCTGCGAGGTCGAGGCCGGCCTTTTCTCTTCCCTGTAGGAGACAGAAATTGTGTTAGGGAAGCAAACTTAGCTTTGATCGATAGGCTGCAGCATATTTGAGAGGCACATTACATATAATAAGTCAATATAATGCGATGTTTAATCTTATTAATATCACACTGCTCTCTGCTTTCTGTCTGAGTCAAAACTAAACATGGAGAAGCAGCGTTCAGTTATTATGCTTCATAAATCTGAAAAGAAACCACAACAGAACTGCTATTCTTGCTTATTTTTAATCAAGGCTGAAGACACTTGTTTTTTCTTCTGCCTTTTATTAAATCAAATCACTTTTTCATTTCTACACTGCACTTTAAATTGTATTCTTGTATTTTATACCGGTCTATTCTATTATATCTTGCTTTTAAATTGTATTTTCTTGGCCTTGAATTACTGTTATTAACAGAAATGTTATAATGTGTTTCTTAACCACAATATATTTAATATTTTTGGTATAGCACTTTGAATGGACTTGTTCTTGAGATGTGCATTATAGATAAACTTGCCTTGCTCTCATGTAGACTCATTTGGCAATAACCATCTTTTTCTACACCAATATACCAATGAATAATGGTGCATAATTTCTTAATGTAGTTGTAATTCGTGTTATTCTCAATCTTAAGGTGCAGGTAGTTTGCTACAACCAGTCAAAGAGACACAATTAAGTTAGATAGCTAGCTCTTATATTTATTTTATTAGCTTTGATGACAGACTACGATGTCTTCTTCGCGTAATATTATTGCGTTTAGCTATAAGAAGTACGCAAAGTTATCTTTATTTAACTATCAGACTTCATATTGACAGTATTCAGCATGAGCTAACTGTGAAAGCTAACATTAGCGGAAGCTATTATCTTTCGATTAATTGGCTTCAATTCAGAAACTATACTTTCTTCTTCACCTATACAAATAGGCTTGCGTGTAACTACAAGTAAGTAAAGTTATAATGATATAAATATATTTTTATTATTAACTACAAGACTTCATATTGACAGTTAGCAGCAAGAGCTAACTGTACATGCTAACATTAGCCACGTAGCCGGTTTCTTTCTATGAATTAGCTTCAAATCAGAAACTACAATTCCTTCTTCACTTATTACAAATAGCGTTGCATTTTAATATAAGAACCGATACTAACGTTAAGTTATGATTATCTAACTATCGGACTTCTTATTGACATTATCCAGTAGCTAACTGAGCTATCTGTACATGCTAACATTAGCCACGTAGCCATTATCTTTCTATGAATTGGCTTCAAATCAGAAACTACAATTTCTTCTTCACTTGTTGCAAATAGTGTTGCGTGTTAATATATAAAGTCAATATATAATTATCCAACTATCGGAGTTCATATTTACAGAAGGCAGTATGAGCTAACTGTACATGCTAACGTTAGCAGGCTAGAAGCTACTGTAAATTAACAACTTCAACTATTTAGAGTAGGAGGTATGCACAGTTATTTTTATGCTATAATGTGTGAATAATGCAGAAAATAGTGCTTTTAGACGGTGGTGAATACACAGGTGAGCTGGTGTTACAGCTACAGATCTGATCCACCTACAGCAGCTTTACTGATCTGCGGCCTGTGTGCATACAGTCTCCATTTTGAACAATAACCACACAGCTTCCTGAGCAAAAACAACAACATCCAGCCTTTCAGGATGCATTTCCCAAACAATATAGACACTTTTCTTGCATTACTGTGTAATAATCACCTTTATGTGAAACACCTACATTGTTTTAAATATCCTAACATGTCAACACCATCATTTGTTACCTATGTCACTAAGTCAAGTTGCTGCTCCTCATTTTTAGCCATGGACTTGTACTTATTTGCTCAATTTTTATTATATTTTATTATGTGCTTTCTTCTCTACATTTAGCTTTATAATTTGCATATTATTTATTATTGCATGCGTTTTAATTACCTGCAATGCTACATATATACATCTTTAAATACCTGTGCAATATACTTCTACTGTTACTACTGTAAACCTGTCAAACTACTTTAACATCCTTAGCTTATTTAGAAAAAACAATTAATTGTACTTTTTGTTGTCCACCTTGATGTGTATTTTTGTAAATTGTTATTTGTGTAATTTCTATTTTCAATATTTTATGCATGCCTCTTAATTCATATTGTGCTATTTTTGGCTCATTACTTTTGCTGTGGGACCAATAAAGGAATTCTTATTCTGATTATGACCACCCTGCTGCAGTGCATATTTAACCCCACTTTGATCACATATTTACCCGGAGTGCTTGCATGTGTGCTCTGACTCCTGAAGCTACTCTCCGTGCACAAACTTCCACCATCCTCCTCCTCTTCCTCCTCTTCCTCCAGGCAGTCAGACTCCTCTTTCAGGGCCTCATCTTCCTCAGACTGGGGCTCCTCCACCTCCTCCTCCTCGGATCTCAGACTCACAGCATCGTCGTCTTCATCACTTTCATGGTCGTCGTACACCACGGTTTTGCAGACCGGGGTTCGCCTCCCTCCTCGTCCCCGACTTCTGCCTCCTCTTCCCCGGCCCCGTGTTGTCGTCCCCGACCCCCCCAACCTGCCTCCTCCTCTCCGCCGCTTAGGGCTCTCTCTTGCGGGGCTTACTGCCTCCTCATCCCCGCTGTGGTCGTCTCCTCGCACCCGGGGCTTTATGTTCCTCCGCGGCCGCAAACCTCGCGTTGCAGCCGGGGAAGAATCCTCCGCTTGGAGAGGTTTGGGCGGCCTGCCTCTTTTCCCTCTCATGGTGGAATAATTACTCCTATTTTTGCAGGGGTTTTTGCCTCCAATTAGTTCCCTGCAGATGAGTCCCTGTGGGGTTCGGACGGTGTTGTTTTCACTCCCCGGGTTGGAGGGGTTGTTTACGGGTGTTTGAAGCTGAGAATGTGAGCCCTCGGTTCTCCTATAGAGCCGCCATCTTTCTTCTTCTCTCTTCTCTCTGAACAAACAGGAGGCGCTCACTACACGAGTCACGTGGTTTCTCCTCAGTGGCAACAATGAGCGACATGAGGATTCACTCACATTAGTTTCATTTACTACATCTTAATGATAGATATGAGGTCAACGAGGGGGTACATGTAAAATGAAACATACATAGAGGGAGAAAAGGTGTTTAAACAGTGTTTTACCATTTTAGGCAATGCAATTTTAGGCCTTCAGTTTGAGGTCAGAGTAGATAATATCCAAAATGGGGAGAATCAAGAAAATATGAATATGAAAAAAAACATGTCAATACATTTTTCCAAGTTACTGATCAGTATAGACATGATTGTTGGTCATTTTATACTCAGCTAGGTTTATTTTTGTTTTTGTTTTTTAGCTCATATCAATGCACATTAATGTAATTTATATTTATTTGGCCTTTTATGGTTTCTTAAAGTGCAAATACACATTTCTGAACACCTTTTTAATATTTCTTAGTGCATTACCCCTTTTCATTAATTGTTTAAATACAAATGTATGCTTTGAAATAGTAATGGGGGCTAAATAAGCCCTCAGACAGTAGTCAGACAAGTATATCCTCAGTGTTCCCAATGTAAATGACACACACATCTATACAAATAAACATAAATAGACAATATAAATGTCAACAGTTATTATACATAATAGGTTAGAATACACTATAATAGACCAACCTACTTTATACATTATACAAGTGTGCGAAGTAGTTGCACTTTATACATTTAAACACAAAGACATGTATTTTTATATTAAAATCTTCTTATATCATTGATGAATTACCTCGCATGTGACTTAAGGAGTGTTTAACTATTTAGCATTTTGGTTGAATAACCAGTACAGTTTTTAATCAGTTTATCATGTATTTTGCATGTTAAATATTATTCAAACAGCCAACTATGTACACTAGCATTGTAATGACTTCCTGTACAGATAAAACTTTAGCAAACACTTTAACATGGGTCATAATATAAATGTCCAAATATTGATTATAGGGTTTGTGTGACACAATAATAAACATTTAAAGTAACTGTATTTGTAGTTTTCCATCCCAGTTACTGCTAGTACAATTGTCATTATTATACACATATGTAATTGATATGGCTTACATTTTTCACCCAATTACAAATATTTGTTCTCCATACTATATATATATGAATATATGAATTATGCATAGTAATGTATAAATAACGTCAGCATATGGTGAAGATCATCAGTTGTCGTGGCCGAGTGGTTAAGGCGATGGACTAGAAATCCATTGGGATCTTCCCGCGCAGGTTCGAATCCTGCCGACAACGAACAATAATTTTTTGAAAATAATTTTAATAATAGTTGTATTTCATTTAAATTATACTTTTACACATTAAGCTGTATATTCAAGAATCATTAGGAAGACATTCCGTGTTGATGGTATCGATATAAATACTAGATGCGCCTGAACTCACCACTTTAGCGGTTTTAAACTATGGTTTACACTAAAGTGATGCAACAGCGCCACCCAGTGGTTAGGTTGAATGATTTAACAAAATGCTTTAAAAATACTAAACTAAAGAAATACTGCAGATTTTGTATTTTTTACACATGTATTGTCATCATTTAGGAGCCTGTAAAGTACGATATATCTGGTGTTTCATTAATTTCATTTCTATGTACTGTAAATCATTACAAAAAATTAATATAAGAAAACAATTAAATACAGAAACTGTATATGAACTTAAGAAGTTAGAGTAAAAATGTGCAATACAAAGATGAAATAAACTAGATTAAAAACATGTATACATCAATTTAATGTAAGATAAGATACACTTTAATAATCCCAAATTTTGATTTTCTGTCGTTGCGGCAGCATGTCAAACAAGTGTTGCACATAATTAGAAGAGTAGAAAATAAACAATTCTACAATATAAACATCCCAACATAGAAGATAAAACGGAACTAAACAGTAGAAAATATAAAAATGTACCGTGAAGGTTGTTACTGAAGGGCTAAATTACATTAAATTAAGTCAAATGTACAGTGAAGAAATGTATAATCAATAAAGATAATTAAAATAGAATAGAAATCAAAAATAATGTGCAACATAAAGACTAAATAAAAATGTTTACATGAAGTTAAAGTTATATTACAAAATAATTAAAGTTAACAACAGATATATATCTTGTTTATCCCAGGTATTTCCAGCCAGTAGGGGGCAGTGATAAACCATAAATGATCAGAAACAGCGCAGTAACTCTGAACTTAAAGACAACTGTAGCAGCACCATCATCATATGGCAAATCATCAGTTAGAGGAGACCAGACAGTAATTATTTATAGAGATTCATAAACACAATGTCAAATGCAACACTTTAATGATCAATCATTATAAAACATATCATATATATTATTCTGAAATGGACCAATCTGCACAATCACTACTTTTACTGTCGCTGCTTTAACTATATTTTGATGAGAATACTTTTCTACTTTTACTTGAGGAACATTTTGAATGCAGGACTTTTACTGTAACAGAGTATTCCTACACTCTGGTACTTCTACTTTTACTCAAGTACAAGATCTGAGTACTTCTACTTTAACTCAAGTACAAGATCTGAGTACTTCTACTTTTAGATCTGAGTACTTCTCCCACCTCTGACCAGAACTGTCGTTGCACTTGTTTATTTATTTGTTATTTTTGTTTATTACCCTTTAGTGTAATCGCATGTCTCTGCTGAGAGCCTCTGTGTCGCATGTCTTCTGTTGAGAGCCTCTGTGTCGCATGTCTTCTGTTGAGAGCCTCTGTGTCGCATGTCTTCTGTTGAGAGCCTCTGTGTCGCATGTCTTCTGCTGAGAGCCTCTGTGTCGCATGTCTTCTGTTGCGAGCCTCTGTGTCGCATGTCTTCTGTTGAGAGCCTCTGTGTCGCATGTCTTCTGTTGAGAGCCTCTGTGTCGCATGTCTTCTGTTGAGAGCCTCTGTGTCGCATGTCTTCTGTTGAGAGCCTCTGTGTCGCATGTCTTCTGTTGAGAGCCTCTGTGTCGCATGTCTTCTGTTGAGAGCCTCTGTGTCGCATGTCTCTAAAGACTGCATTACTGTTATATATGTATTTAACAATGCCTTTTGAATTGTGTCAGTAACAGAGCAGATGAGTGGAGTCAGTGGAGCGGACTGAAACACACTCAGATCAGCTGGAGGCGGGACGGGAGTCAATGGGTCTCAGAGTCAGAATGTGGAGCAGACGGAGCAGCAGACCGAGGGTAACATGAAGATCTGAGTGAACCCCTTCAGGCTCTGAGAGAAACCTCCGTCCTCTTCATCACTCATCTTCATCATCCTCTGCACCTCGACACACACTGAGGATACGTTTCATATCCTGATATGATTCTGTTTTCTTCAAGTTTGTCTCTTCTTGGTCGAATGCACTTATTGTCAGTCGCTTTGGATAAAAGCGTCAGCTAAATGAAATGTAATGTTGACATGTGGCCTCATGTGTGTGTGTAGTTACTCAGTGTCTGACTCACTGTCTGGTAGACCCCCCCCCCCCCCCCCCCACACACACACACACACACACACACACACACACACCACACAACACACACACACCACACACACACTATGCTATAAGACCCCATGCTGTGAAATACAAATGATGTGCAATATATATATATGCTGTTAATAACTGTGCAATTTATACCTGGCTGCTATTTCTCAAAACTGTAACAGATGTGTATTTTGTAAATTGTGTAATATATATGGATAGATAGAGAGATAGATGGATAGATACTTTATTGATCCCAATTTGGGAAATGTTTGCTTTGCAGCAGCATAAAAAACAACGCAATAAGAGAAATAAGAAACTAGAAATAAACAGTCCAAAATATTTCTGAAATAGAAATAAAATAGCATTAAAAAAATATATATATATACATGAGGAAATAAAAATGTCCAGTAACAAATACAATACATATATATATATATATCCTGCACAAATATAATGCAGGATATAAGCTGTCTTTGGCTCTTTTCTGCTGTTAAAAAATGTAAATGTCCCCTCTGAGGGACTAATAAAGTTATTCTGACTCTGACTCTGACTCTGACTCCGACTCTGACTCGCTGCTGGTGTCTGCAAGGTTTTAAATATATATATTTATGCAACACCAAACTACTGCTGATGATATTTAGATGATGGGATGTTAACACACACAAGCAACATCATTACACCGTGTCTGGATGGGGAACGTCATCTATGGCTCAGAGGTCAAAAAGGACTTTGAAATGAATGTTTAAACTGTTATTAAAGGGACCCTATTATTTCCCCTCTCCTGTATTGTTCTGTTGGTTTTAGTGCATGTAAATGGTCTGCAAAGGCTACAATTCATACATAAACACAGTCAAGACTACATGGTGGAAAAAGGTATTCAGATCAGATAATAACAATCAGGTAGAGTTCGTCAAAATGTGGCTTTAAAGAGTCCCTATTCTGCTTTATGGGGGTTTCCCTCTCCTGTAGGTTTTAGTGCATGTAAATGGTCTACAAAAGCTAAAATACTGTGTTCCGTCCAGAGGGAGTTTCTCTGCCACTTAAACGTTGAAATATCCTCAGCTTGTGTTAACCACAGACCTTATTGTAGGCTAGCAACCAAAAACACATTCAGAAAACCATTGACTTCCAGCCATAATTACATCACTGGTTAAAAGACAAAAAAAATAGTAGAGAAGTTCAAACGAAGTCTCAGAGTCCAGGGAATTCGAAGCAGAGACGACACAAAACAAAATCTCATTTTTTAATAATTGCATTTTATTAATTGAAAAAACAAAAAAACAAATGCAAAATAAAAAAAAGAGCCAAAAAACAAAAAAACAGGTTCATTAGGTAAGACAAGGCGAGAGACACTTAAATAAGAAGAGTTCCATGTTGGTGGGGGTAAAGGTGGAGGAGGCGGGCTGATGGAGAAGGTGTGTGTGGGGGGGGTAAATGTTGATTTGTTATATACACTGTTTATCTGTGGGGGGGGGGGGGCTCAAAGTAGCAGGTCGGAGACACTGAGACACCAGAGAGAAAGGCACTATCCAGAGAGAAGACACGGTAAACACACACACACACACACTGGACCAGAAATCAACAAAGTGCTAGACAGAACAAAACAAGAAGCTGATTCCTCAACTTTTAGCATGAAAGACAATCTCTCAGTTTCCTGTCTGATTGGTGATTATCCGAAGGAGCTCCGCCTCTTTGCTACGTGCAGGTATAACAAGGAGGAGACGCATGCATGTCATTAAAGTGTGTTCAATGTACACACACTCTTTTCTTTATTTTGAATCCCTTGCATGATGTATAGTTTGGTTCAGTTCTCCGACCGCTGCCCTCGTGTCTGCGGAGCTACATTCACTGACCCCCGGAAATCAAAATGGCTGCAATAAATACTTCTGAAAAGGCGGCTGACCCCTTATTTATTTTTTTACACTTTGTATAACACGACAGCTCTTCTTCGCAGCCTTCATGGCTCCTCTGCTGGGCGGACAGTCTCTGCTCCGGTTGCATTATAGACAAGTTCATTCAAAATGGAATTGACGACCCCTTTACACATCATGCTGTTTCTATCCGAGAGCCCCCAGGTATATTCAGAAAAACAAAGAGACGATTCAGCACTCCCCTAGAGCTACTAGGGCGTATCCAGACTAACAGAACATAATTTACAAAAATGGAAAAAAATACAATTTGTGATGAGAGGTAAAACAGACAAACACATACAAATATATAATATATATTCTTAAAAAATGGATTCTCTCTATAGTTGATTTATTTATACAGCCGAGAGGCCGATGTACAATGCTCACGTGCCAACGATCAACCCGTCGCCCACTGTCGATTGCATCTTCTTTGTACATTTTTTTTTAAAACCATTTCTTTATTTTATTTATTTTTTACATTTTTAAGCTTTTTTTTCTTTTCTTTTAAAACAGGTTTTTTTCCTTTAAGGGTGATTAAAAACAACATGCGGCAAAGAAGAGGAACACAAGACAAAAGGCAGAATGTTAAGAAGTTAAGGACAGAGGATGTTTCCCCTCCGATCCATCCTCCATGTTTTCTCCTCAGGAGGAGGAGGAGGAGGGTTTGATGGGATGAGATCAAAATGATGCTGTTGCTGTTGTTGTTGTTGTTGACATGGTCTGACTGTTCTACATGTTCCTGTTGACGGGCGTGACGTAGTTGCGGGGGAACATGCCCGTCTGGCCGTGGCAGCCCCCCTTCCACCAGTTGGGGTCTGAGTTGTCGAGCACCTGGATGAAGTCTCCGCGTCTGAAGCCCAGCTCTCCTTCCTCCTGAGGGTCGAAGTCAAAGAGAGCCTGCACGTACGTGGGGTGCTGGGGGAGAGAGAGAGAGAGAGAGGAGAGAGAACATATGGATTATTATTATTACGTACGTGGGAGGCTGAGAGAGGAGAGAGGAGGGTTAGCTATGATATAAGGGTCATTCAGACTAGGGGTCTTAGTGTCGCCAACTCGTAAAAAGCACGCAAAAAGACGTCTATAATGTATTTTTGATCTTTCCAATCCAGACGAGAGATCTCTCTCCCCAGTCTGTGTGCGAGGGGGCGGGGCAGTTGGTTGGTGATTGGCTAATGGTTACACAAGACAAAACATCGTTATGACATCACAAAGTGGCCAAAATCTGATCAGCTCATTTTCAGACAGGTTTTTATAGAAATGGATCAGGACAAAAAGAGAGAGAATCTTTGTTCCTGAAACTTTCAGAGTCTCTTTACACAGAGGGGACACATTTTGATGTAGAAGAGACATGAAGAAGAGGGGACACATGTTGATGTAGAAGAGACGTGAAGAAGAGGGGACACATGTTGATGTAGAGGAGACATGAAGAAGAGGGGACACATGTTGATGTAGAAGAGACATGAAGAAGAGGGGACACATGTGATGTAGAAGAGACGTGAAGAAGAGGGGACACATGTTGATGTAGAGGAGACATGAAGAAGAGGGGACACATGTTGATGTAGAAGAGACGTGAAGAAGAGGGGACACATGTTGATGTAGAAGAGACACGTAGAAGAGGGGACACATGTTGATGTAGAAGAGACATGAAGAAGAGGGGACACATGTTGATGTAGAAGAGACATGAAGAAGAGGGGACACGTGTTGATGTAGAAGAGACATGAAGAAGAGGGGACACGTGTTGATGTAGAAGAGACATGAAGAAGAGGGGACACATGTTGATGTAGAAGAGACATGAAGAAGAGGGGACACATGTTGATGTAGAGGAGACATGGAGAAGAGGGGACATGTTGATGTAGAAGAGACATGAAGAAGAGGGGACACATGTTGATGTAGAAGAGACATGGAGAAGAGGGGACACATGTTGATGTAGAAGAGACATGAAGAAGAGGGCACACATGTTGATGTAGAAGAGACATGAAGAAGAGGGGACACATGTTGATGTAGAAGAGACGTGAAGAAGAGGGGACACATGTTGATGTAGAAGAGACGTGAAGAAGAGGGGACACATGTTGATTTAGAAGAGACGTGAAGAAGAGGGCACACATGTTGATGTAGAAGAGACATGAAGAAGAGGGGACACATGTTGATGTAGAAGAGACATGAAGAAGAGGGGACACATGTTGATGTAGAAGAGACATGAGAAGAGGGACACATGTTGATGTAGAAGAGACATGAAGAAGAGGGGACACATGTAGAGAGTGAGGAGGGGACATGTGATGTAGAAGAGACATGAAGAAGAGGGGACACATGTTGATGTAGAAGAGACATGAAGAAGAGGGGACACATGTTGATGTAGAAGAGACATGAAGAAGAGGGGACACATGTTGATGTAGAAGAGACATGGAGAAGTGCATTTTGCAGAATAGGTCATTCAAACCCACTCTACAACCTTTTCTCTGTCTCTCCATTATCTCTCCGTCTCTCTAACCTCTGTGGTTTCTCACTTCCTCTCCTCTTCCTCTCCTCTTCAGCTCACAGAAAACCAGCTTCACAGCCGCTGACTTCCTGCGTCCAAATTTCAAGAGAAATCTGCACCACTGTTCCTCTTGATGTGTGTTTTTAAAAGGTGACTCAAAGTGTACTCGCTTTGTATTTGAACCTCAAACATTAAATATATCCACAGTTACGTCTCTCTGTACTTCCTCTAAGAAAAAAGGACAGTAAGAGAAGAGCTCTGTGGCTTCAGAATATTCACAGGGACCCTAGGTGCTATCATTAGTTAGCTCGTTAAACCCCCTGTTTAACATGTTGACGTAAGCAATATATTTATAGTTTACAGTAACCTAAGATGGACAGACTATTAAAAACAGCTAAATAATGTGGCTTGATGACAGAAAAAGTGACAGATGTCCTTTAAAAACTACCTGGAGATTCAATGAGGTAGATATAGATGTCAGGATATCACACCTCGTCCACCGGCAGAATGAACGGACATCGATCGCCTATTAATTCAGATTCAGCCAGATTTCCAACGATTTCATGTAATTGTTTGCCTGACTGGCCATTGTAATCGGGCTCCTTAGGCGCTTTCACGCCGGAGTACTTTTCCCGTTTAGTTCCGATAGTTCCTGGGATTTTGCGTTCACACTAAAAAGAGAACTTAGTTCATGAGAACCTTTCCACCCCCTTTTCAGTCCCTGCTAGAGAGCAGGTACTTTCGTGGGAAGAAAAAAGTTCCAATTTCTGATTGGCTGGGCGGATTGCAAACCACGCCCCGTAAAACTCGGAAAAGTTTTGTGAAGCCGCCATTGTATTTGCTGGCATTAGCATTATTAGCATTAGCATTAGCCCCACGCACCAACGGAGAGAGAATAACTTATGGCAACACAAAAGAAAACATGGGAGCGGTGGAGATGAGGAGGTGTCGGCGTTCTGGCGATTTACTCGGAAGGCTTCAGTAGAAGCTGCTGGGAGTCCCAGCAGCTTCTACTGAAGCCAGTCCCCAACTCCGGGGACTTCCGGCCGGGGACTTCCGGCCGGGGACTTCCGGCCGGGGACTTCGGGTGGCAGTATACGCCGTGAAGTTGTTTGCGGCCTGCCAGTAAACCCAAAGCAGAAGAAGAAGAAGTGACGTCAGCGGCTTCATTTGCCTAATCCTCCGTCAAGGACTTATTCTGGTTCCATGGGGGGTACTAAGTGCTGGGAACTAAGGGCTGGGAACTAAGGGCTGGGAACTAAGGGCTGGGAACTAAGTACGGCAAAGTACTTGGTGTGAAAGCGGCTCTTGTAGATAGAAACATCAGAAGTTGTATTTACCGCCGTTCAAATGACAGAGAGTGTTTTCCCCCAAAGAGGAGCGTGGCCCTAGCATAGAGGGACAGTACCGGGATGCGTTGCTCTCATGTATAAATAATAATAATAATAATAATAACAATGACTTAAATTTATACAGCGCCTTTCAGGGGACCCAAGGTCGCTTTAGAGCAAAAACAGGAGTAAAAAAACAGACAAAAAAACAGTCACTTATAAACTAAGTCACTATAAAGCACTTTTAGGGCAAAATTATTGCAAAATATGATTGCTGAAGTCTAGATATAACTTACGTTTTTAAATTCTCGGTTTAGCATTTAATGGGATAATTGAAAAAGACATTTGACCAATTGGTTGTGAGCAGTGTGTGTTTGAACTAATAGAGAATAACACTGTGGGTTCGAGTAGCAGTTACTGTTTCATTACATTACATTGCATTTAGCTGACGCTTTTATCCAAAGCGACTTACAATAAGTGCATTCGACCAACAAGATACAAACTTGAAGAAAACAGAATCATATAAGTACATCAGGTTTCATAGAGCTAAAACATTTCAAGTGCTACTCAACTAGCTTTAGATAAGCCAGTCCTTTGTTAGTATATAAGTGCTTTGTTAGCAATTCTTTGTTAGTTTCCTTTCTGATATTAGTTTTATCTGAGGTGATTCTCGCTGTGACAAAGAAAGGGTTTGGCTGCTGATAGTGAAGTAAGTCAATAATCCGACTGGTTACTTTGTGGGATTTGAGTTTTAGGAGTCGTTCTCACCTGGGGAGCCTGCTCGATGTCTCGCAGGAAGATTTGTTGGTTGCGAGAGACCGAGGTGGAGCGATGATAATCCACCAGCTCGTTGAGAGAGTTAAACTTCACCACCCACAGGAAGTACTTCCCCGCTCCGTCACGGAGAACCTTGAAGTGCTGGACGTCGTTTCCAAACCTGCAGGAGGAACAGAGGGGAAACGCATCATCAGCTAAAGTTCAATTTCTGACAGGAAGGAGTCCTAAACTCCAGAAGTAAGGCAGCATTTAAGCACGTCTTGTTCCCTCGTCTGGAAGTTTTTTCTGAATGTGCTTTTGGCTCCTTTAGCTTAGCGGTGGTGACGTGAAGTCATGTGACCGTGCTGTAGTTCCTTTATAGCCCAACATTAGCCACCTTTAGCTTAGCGGTGGTGACGTGAAGTCATGTGACCGTGCTGTAGTTCCTTTAGAGCCCAACATTAGCCGCCTTTAGCTTAGCGGTGGAGACGTGAAGTCATGTGACCGTGCTGTAGTTCATTTATAGCCCAACATTAGCCTCCTTTAGCTTAGCTGTGGTGACGTGAAGTCATGTGACCGTGCTGTAGTTCCTTTATAGCCCAACATTAGCCGCCTTTAGCTTAGCGGTGGTGACGTGAAGTCATGTGACCGTGCTGTAGTTCCTTTATAGCCCAACATTAGCCACTTTTAGCTTAGTGGTGGTGACGTGAAGTCATGTGACCGGGCTGTAGTTCCTTTATAGCCCAACATTAGCCACCTTTAGCTTAGCGGTGGTGACGTGAAGTCATGTGACCGGGCTGTAGTTCCTTTATAGCCTAACATCCAAAACCACATGGAAAAATCCCATTGACTTTTTGTGGAGGGAACCATGGAGATGCTGCCTTCAGGGTCAGAAAACAAAAAAACGTCATCACTGCACCTCTCTTTAGTCATCAAAGATTTGAATAACAGGAAGTGGATCACTCAGACGTTAATCTTGCTTAACAAATGGATGACACATGTCTGATAAGTGAGATCTCCAGACTTACTTCTCCAACTTCAACAACAACAGTTTGTTTCAGCCTCTCTTTTCTTGGTATAGTATGTTATATTATTAGTAAGTGTCTTAACATTTAAAAGAGGAAGCGTTCTTTTTTGATCCTCACTGTCTCAGTCTGTTTCTCACTTCCTGCACTTCTATCATCCGGTAATCTCTTTTAATAATCCCCTACAGACAGCTTCAGTTTGAGGCAGCTAAAGGCATTGTTTCGTAGAGTTTTAATGACAATTAGGGCTTCAAAAATAACCAAAATGTTATTCAAATTACAATATAGACTAGTGCATTATCTATATTTCAAAAATGATCATCCCTCCAATATCGCGAACCATATTGCAATTGAAACGTCAGTCAAAATAATCACAATCTGTTCTTTTTTTGCAGATCGTGCAGCCCTCACACACACACACCAGGTGTAGCCGAGTTCACCGATGATAATGATCCTCACACACACTCCCTTTTTTGTTCGCAGTGTGGAGCGACTGCAGTTATTAGTCAAATGAATCGATGAGATGATATTGAACTCAGACGCTGTGACTAACAGGAATCCAGACAGTAATTATTATCCATATCTCCCACTTTACATGTGACCTGCAGAGGAAGTGAGCTGTGTGTGTGTGTGTGTGTCAGCTATATCACTAAGTACTCATAGGGCTGAGGTCCAAAAACAACAGAAATCATAACAGGCAGTGATGGAAAGTAACTACGTCCTGCACCTCAGTATAATTATGAGTAAGGCTGAATCCAAATCTAATCTAAATTGCAAAAAGCACAATATTAGGTAAAGGCTAATTATGTGAACATATCTGAATGGAGTTATTGTGGTGTTGCATATACGTATGGTTTGGATAGGCTAAATCGTATGCACGTAATACACTTAGAAGTACACAAATAATCCAAAATTGGCTCCACATATACGAATCACAACATGAACAAACTATTCTATGTGTTAGTTCAGTAATAGTGATTATTATTCTATGTTTATTTGACTGTTTTATTATTGTTTTTTATTGACTACTGTTAATATTAAGTGTTTTTATTCATAAAAAAGCTTCGTGTCGCTCCGTTTATTACCTGAGAAAGGAAGGGGGTGGTTAGTATTGTTTGTTTATTGTTTCTGCTTATGGTTTGTTAGCTCTTGTTAGCTCATGAGTTAGCTCTTGTGTTAGCTCATGTGTTAGCTCATGTGTTAGCTCATGTGTTAGCTCATGAGTTAGCTCATGAGTTAGCTCATGTGTTAGCCCTTGTGTTAGCTCATGAGTTAGCTCATGTGTTAGCCCTTGTGTTAGCCGTTGTGTTAGCTCATGTGTTAGCTGATGTGTTAGCTCATGTGTTAGCTCTTGTGTTAGCTCATGAGTTAGCTCATGTGTTAGCCCTTGTGTTAGCCGTTGTGTTAGCTCTTGTGTTAGCCGTTGTGTTAGCCGTTGTGTTAGCCGTTGTGTTAGCCGTTGTGTTAGCCCTTGTGTTAGCTCATGTGTTAGCTCATGAGTTAGCTCATGTGTTAGCTCATGTGTTAGCTCACGTGTTAGCTCACGTGTTAGCTCTTGTGGTAGCTCTTGTGGTAGCTCTTGTGGTAGCTCATGTGGTAGCTCATGTGGTAGCTCTTGTGGTAGCTCATGTGGTAGCTCATGTGGTAGCTCTTGTGGTAGCTCTTGTGGTAGCTCTTGTGGTAGCTCTTGTGGTAGCTCTTGTGGTAGCTCATGTGGTAGCTCTTGTGTTAGCTCTTGTGGTAGCTCTTGTGGTAGCTCTTGTGGTAGCTCATGTGGTAGCTCATGTGGTAGCTCATGTGGTAGCTCTTGTGGTAGCTCTTGTGTTAGCTCTTGTGTTAGCTCTTGTGTTAGCTCTTGTGTTAGCTCTTGTGGTAGCTCATGTGGTAGCTCATGTGGTAGCTCTTGTGGTAGCTCTTGTGGTAGCTCTTGTGTTAGCTCTTGTGGTAGCTCATGTGGTAGCTCATGTGGTAGCTCATGTGGTAGCTCATGTGTTAGCTCTTGTGGTAGCTCTTGTGTTAGCTCTTGTGTTAGCTCATGTGGTAGCTCATGTGGTAGCTCTTGTGTTAGCTCTTGTGTTAGCTCTTGTGTTAAATCTTGTGTTAGCTCTTGTGTTAGCTCTTGTGTTAGCTCATGTGGTAGCTCTTGTGTTAGCTCTTGTGTTAGCTCTTGTGTTAGCTCTTGTGTTAGCTCTTGTGTTAGCTCATGTGTTAGCCCATGTGTTAGCTCATGTGTATGTAAAGTGCTCTTACTCTATAAATGAAGTTTACATTTGATAAAAACTAAATAATATGATATTTGATACTTTAAGTACATTTTTCTGATATACATTTGACTTGTAATGGAGTAATTTAAACTAGTGGTTTTAGTATGTTATCTTAAAGGATGTGAGTTGCTCTTCCCTCCCTGACAGAAGAGGGCAGCACAGAGTCTCTCAGGAAAAAGGAAGCTCTGTGACGATGAGTCAGAAACACCAAGTATGGAACACATGAACCATCTCTGGAGAGGAGACTGCACACTGAGGTAAGCATAGAGGAACATCGTATATTATAGAAAATAGCGCGTGTGTGTGTGTGTGTGTGTGTGTATATGTAATCGTCTTACACATATGTACATCATTACAAATGCATCAAAATGTGCATAAATCAGAATCAGAATCCCTTTATTAGTCCCACAGAGGGTAAATTTGCATCGTTACAGAAGGAAAGAGCCAGACAGCTTAATGTTACATATGTTAAAAAAAAGTACTAAGTTATGATATGATAAACAATATAATAAAAAAATTAATATAATAAAAAAATGTTTTTATTTCACGCAAACAACCTGCTGTCTGTGTGTGTGTGTGTGTGTAGCCTGGGAGGTTAGTGTGAACTGTTAATGACAGGCCAGTGTGTGTTGTGTGTGTGTGAGTGAGTGAGTGAGTGAGTGAGTGAGTGAGTGAGTGAGTGAGTGAGTGAGTGTGTGTGTGTGTGTGTGTTCCTCACTTCACAGAGAGAGAGAAGTCTCCCGGTGCGCTCTCGCTCTCTCTGATGAGGAAGGCCCCGTCGTGCCTCTGTTTGTTCAGCATCTCTTCTGCTTTGGCTCGAGGGATCTTCCCGAAAAACCACCTGGAGGATGTGGGGGGGGGGGGGGGAGAAAACAGGTACAGGTGAGCGTCTGATAAAGCATCTGATAGGCTGACACAAAGCAGACCCCTTTCATTTCCCTCAGACTGGATATATGCTATTAAAACATAACAGAATAGTGTCCTTCTAAAAATAAAATGAATTTCTTATAAAAATTGTGAATTTTAATATTATTTACGTGGAGACTTCAAACGAGCCCGGTGGGTTTTCTGACTCTTCATCATCTGTTATCTGTTTGTGAACTTTTAACAACTAAAATGTATTTATTTCATGTTTACTAAATGCCTTTACAGTCTCAAGGATATGTCAATGATTAACAACGACATTGATTTTATTACAGCTTAAGTTATCGATATATTAAAAAAACAAAAACTGGAATGTCCCGAATGAGGCACAAGAGTTAACTGTGTCTGTAGTTGTAGTTAATGATTTAGCATATATCTATTTACATGTATATAGACTTCTTGCACTACTTTTTATTTTATTATACATGTTGCATCGGAGGAGGAGCTCAGGTCAGAAGAATTTCATTGCCATTTCTACACTGTAGCTTTGTGCATATGACAATAAAACCTTTGAATTTGGAATATAATTATTAGCATGATCCTATATTTAGAATCAGATTCCACTTGAGGGTGTGTGGCAGTGAAAGCAGCGTGGCCAGTAGGTTATTAATGACTCACGAAAATATTACGTGCAACCACACACACACATATTACGTGCAATATTCAAAGCTTCATGGGAGTTTTGAATATTAATACAAATGACCTTCAGTTTGCCCACAGTTCACACCAGGAAGTGATAATAAAGTTACACCAGCATCGGCCGGTTTCTACGGGCTGGACTTTCATCCGTACTTCAGGAAATAGATTACTCATTATCTCATAATCGCGACGAAGCCAGAACAAAAAACAAATTTGATGTGTTTCAACGTATACGAATGTAGAAGCCATACAAATGACATTTAATACGTTTTTTTTTTTTTTTTTTAAAGGTCCCCTATTATACTGTTTTTCATCAATATATTATAGGTCTCAGATATATCCAGAGCTTGTCTCTGATTGGCTGAAACACCAAACAGATCATTGCAGCATCCCATAATCCCCTCTGTTTCAGCCCTGTTTCCAAAGTGCTGATTCTCTGTCTGTTACTTTAGATGAAAATAAGGAGCCCCTGCCCACGCCCCTCTGAGAGATATTTGGTTAAAAAGAACTCAATCACGTTCACACCGCATACTTTGCAGTACTCAGTGCCCGGCACTCACTGTGGGGCACTCCCCGGCCGGAAGTCCCCGGAGTTGGGGACTGGCTTCAGTAGAAGCTGCTGGGAAGCCTTCCGAGTAAATCGTCAGAACGCCGACACCTCCTCATCACTCCACCGCTCCCATGTTTTTTTTTGTGTTGCCATACGTTATTCTCTCTCCGTTGGTGCGCGGGGCTAATGCTAATAATGCTAATGCCACAAATGCAAATGCGGCTTCACAAAACTTTTCAGAGTTTTACGGGGCGTGGTTTGCAATTCGCCCAGCCAATCAGAACTGGGGCACTTTTTTCCCCCAGGAGAGTACCACCTCTCTAGCAGGCACTAAACATGGGGCTAAAAGTGCCCTGAACCAAGTGAACTTTTTGGTGTGAACGCAACGGGCACTGGCACTAACGGAACTAAAGGGGAAAAGTACGGGTGAAAGTACTCCGGTGTGAACGCGGCTATTGGTGCTCTAGGAGGAGATTCAGGTGATAAGGGGGGGGGGGTTACCTTGGTTGCTGATTGGCTAATGGTTAGGGTACATGTTGATGTAGAAGAGACATGAAGAAGAGGGGACACATGGTGATGTAGAAGACACATGAAGAAGTGGATTTTGCATAATAGGTGACCTTTAAGACAGACAGTGGTATATCACTTCTTAGTGGCATATGTTGTCTGTTGCATTCATGCTGCAAATATGGAAACGTTGAGAGAAATCCCTGACGGAGGGAGTAAGTGATGGAGATGTTAGAGAGGGGGAGGGGGGGGGGGAGATTGACCCAGTGAAAGCTCTTTACTGCTGTAAATTATTCAAAAGAACAGTCATCCAAAAAGATGAAATGTCGGCTCCTTTACACGCAGGTGGAAATCAATAAGGAAGTGATTCGCTTTGCATGAACACTGTCTCTTTCCCTGTTTGATAAAAGTGATATTGGAGCAATTAGTGACGCCAAGGAAGCAGCAGAGGACATTAACAGATCGTCCGTTATAACCTGTGGAAAAATAGTTTCAGAAATCAGGGTGGATTGTAATTTAAACGGCTGTCTAACCGTCCGAAGTTACACAATACTATGGAGACAGTGTGAATATCCTTTGCTTCCAATAACTATCAATGATAAAACGTTGTCAATGAACATAACGGAATCAGCATTAAATATGGGATTTAGGAATAGGAATATATTACAATACAATAAAAATAACACCATAAAACGCATGCATTGGTAACACACCATTATAAAGTGTCATTTTAAGTGTTTAAACAGTATAAAATGTTGTTTGATTATGTATAATTACACACATTAACTCATCCTTATTATAGAACCGATTTATTAACCCCTAAAAAAGTTATTTGTAGGGCAGCTATGATTGTACTTTTTAAAACGCTTCTGCACAGAGTCTAGATATTTCTTTATAAACTCTAGTTGAAATTGACAAAACGATCCAGGATTTCCGATGCCACCCTGATCGTTAAGAGCCTCTCCCACAATTATTGAAAGCATCCATGCTTCATGCTGCTCCACCACTCTAATCCTCAGACTATTATCCACAAAAACACAATTACTGTGCAGCAGGGAAACAGATCTGTTTACAAACAGAAAAGACACCATACTGTATTTTGTCTCGCAGTGTGAGGGGCTTTCAGCTGTCACCACACTTGCCACTTCATCACTGTGACCAAAGATTTTTTTCTCTCAGTAAATCTATATATTCTACCCGGTAACAAGGTGATTAACTATTGCACAAAAATCTAATCCCCACAGGATATTGCATCAGAGTAGCATTTATTATCCTACAGCAGAAAGACAGGTCTGGAACCCAGGTCGTCGCACACATCTCTGCTTGTCTAGCAGACGTCTCTCGGTGGATGTCTGCTCACCACCTCAAGCTCAACCTTGACAAGACTGAACTGCTTTTTCTTCCTGGAAAAGATTGTCCCACTCTTGACCTAACAATCAACATCGGCCCCTCTGTTGTTTCCCCGACTCAGACTGCAAGGAATCTGGGTGTGACACTAGATAACAACCTGTCCTTCACTGCAAACATCGCTGCTACAACCCGCTGCTGCAGATACACTCTTTACAACATCAGGAGGATACGTCCCCTCCTGACCCAGAAAGCGACGCAGCTTCTGGTCCAGGCTCTCGTCGTCTCACGCCTAGACTACTGCAACTCCCTCCTGGCTGGTCTACCTGCATGTGCCATCCGACCTCTGCAGCTCATCCAGAATGCAGCGGCTCGTCTGGTCTTCAACCTTCCTAAATGTTCCCACACCACACCGCTCCTCCGCTCCCTTCACTGGCTTCCAGTAACTGCTAGAATCCACTTCAAAACACTGGTACTTGCGTACCATGCTGTGAATGGATCTGGCCCTTCCTACATCCAGGACATGGTTAAACCATACACCCCAGCACGTGCACTCCGCTCTGCATCGGCCAAGCGGCTCGCTGCACCCGTTGACATCAGGACAGCAGAAAGCTTACACATCTTCCGGCGCAGACTCAAAACTCATCTCTTTCGACTCCACTGCGAGCAATAAAATTACTAACAAAGCACTTATATACTAACAAAGGACTGGCTTATCTAAAGCTAGTTGAGTAGCACTTGAAATGTTTCAGCTCTATGAAACCTGATGTACTTATATGATTCTGTTTTCTTCTAGTTTGTATCTTCTTGGTCGAATGCACTTATTGTAAGTCGCTTTGGATAAAAGCGTCAGCTAAATGCAATGTAATGTAATGAATAGATTTACGTTGTCTACTTATTTGTTTCCATTAGGAAAGTGGTGAAAGTGATCTTACGCAAACACAAACAGAAGATTGTCTGGTTGTTGAATGCTGTTTAGTTTGATGTTTATTGAAGCGGTTGTACAATAACAGGTGAGTTGTTCAGTTTAGCTGTTAGCATGTGCTGCGTCTAGTAAGAACGGTATATTCTCGCCCGGTCACCAAGGACCCTATTTATACACACTATTTCTGGAGCTAATCCCACGACCAGTTGATAAAAATCATATTGCACGATAGATCTAAAAAAAGTATCATAATATGCCAACAATCAACATAAATAGCTCCAACAAGAGAGGTGCAGGAAAGATTCCTTAACTATGAAATGATACAGAATCTTAGCAATCTTTTGCGCTTCTTGATTTTTTTTCGAATAAGTATTTGATGAGTCTTCAAAATAAGGTCCTTGGTTAATAGAAGCTTCAGATTTTTAAATGATTTATTCTACAAAATAAATTACTGGTGAATGTCTGAAGCTGTTATGGGTCTTAAAAACAGCGTTTACTAACAAGTGTCTAAATGAGACGACTAATGTCAACATGCCAACATTAGCCTCCTTTAGCTTAGCGGTGGTGAGGTGAAGTGATGTGACCGTGCTGTAGTTCCTTTATAGCCCAACATTAGCCGCCTTTAGCTTAGCGGTGGTGACGTGAAGTCATGTGACCGTGCTGTAGTTCCTTTATAGCCCAACATTAGCCTCCTTTAGCTTAGCGGTGGTGACGTGAAGTCATGTGACCGTGCTGTAGTTCCTTTATAGCCCAACATTAGCCGCCTTTAGCTTAGCGGTGGTGACGTGAAGTCATGTGACCGTGCTGTAGTTCCTTTAGCCCAACATTAGCCGCCTTTAGCTTAGCGGTGGTGAGGTGAAGTCATGTGACCGTGCTGTAGTTCCTTTATAGCCCAACATTAGCCGCCTTTAGCTTAGCGGTGGTGAGGTGAAGTCATGTGACCGTGCTGTAGTTCCTTTATAGCCCAACATTAGCCGCCTTTAGCTTAGCGGTGGTGAGGTGAAGTCATGTGACCGTGCTGTAGTTCCTTTATAGCCCAACATTAGCCACCTTTAGCTTAGCGGTTGTCTATGTAATATAAACGTTTGTAAATCACAGAGATTATTTTCTGCAATAATTCAAAATCCAGTGGAAAAATCCCTTTGGCTTTTCGTGGAAGGAACCAGGGAGATGCTGCCTTCAGGATCCACTACATAAATATGTCATCCCTGCATCAGTTTATACAAATGTTATCGTGACAGGTTAAAGGATATTACAGTCATAGCCTGTTACTAGTTGCATGAAACAGATGCATGGTCATCTTTTCTTCACGTCCCAGGATGTGGTAACACTTTCACCCGGAGCCCATTAAGGCGAGCGCCATGAGACGATGGACGGCCTCTCGCTCACTGCAGTCTGTGATTTGTGGTTCTTCTGGGATCCAGCCTTAGTGCTAACTTGGCCCGCTGGATATTTCACAATAAGAGCCTCACAGAAATATGTGCAGGTATTGAAAGGTTTGAGCTTCCATTAGCAGACCACAATAATGCTTCTCCTTATTCTGTGGAAAATCTGCTTCCACGTTAACATGCACAAAATAGAGTGGTGCAGAAATAAGTCCTAAACCCTGGAAATGAGTCAGCGTTTAGCACTTACAGGTTGTCTCGGAAGTCAATGGTTTTCTGAACGTTTTATTAGATTTTAGCCGGAAATAAGGTCTGTGGTTAACAAAGGGTCTAAATGAGACGACTAAACTTCATCACGCCCAACATTAGCCACCTTTAGCTTAGCGGTGGTGACGTGAAGTCATGTGACCGTGCTGTAGTTCCTTTATAGCCCAACATTAGCTTTTAACTTCAAGATCATAGAGTGCTGTTAACTTGTGGAGAATATCTTGCTGAAAAAAACATAAATCATCCTACATCCAATTAGCTTCCCTTTCGAGTTTGCTTACAAAAATAAATCATCACTGCGCCACTCTAAGGATGTTTTTGGGTTAAAGCAAAGGATTGTGGGACTTTCTACTAATACTACAAAATGGAAAGAGACAAGCAGTTGTTGCTGGGGGAACACACACAGTCGATGACCTTATTATGAGTTGAAAAAATATATTCTACATATTCAAACTGACACCCTGCTGTGGAGCCCAGAAGATCTTCTGTTGGTTAGAAATGCCAGGTCGTTCTCATGCAGTCTGAGAAATGGCACAGCCTTTCCTGCTCTCTTTGATGTGGTTGTGATGATAGACAGGAAGTAAAACTATCCCTGACCCCCTGGTGAGAGGGAAATATTAATCATCATTAAATGGAAAAGGGCAGTGATATCTGCTGGCAAAAATCTTCCATGATGTTTGATGACGAAATTGCTTGGGATAGGCTAACATTTAAATATTCCACTGTTGTCAAATCATATTAAATTAAATTCGCTAGCTCTCACAGGCAGAGGGAAGTCAGTATGTTGTTTTTGTAATTTTAAATGAAAATAAGTTTACTTTTACAGACAGTCAAGACCCGAAAATAACCGGAATCGAAAAGCAGAACCGGAATCGTTAAAATTAAAACGATACCAAACCGTATACACGTCATGAAGTCTATTAATGTGGGTTAAAAAAAGCAAGTCATTTTTATAACGATACGATCATTTTAACATTTAACTAATAAATATTTTTTTTAATGTTATTGATATTTTTCAGTACTTTACCTTAATTATTTATAATACTGCTACTTATTTATTACTGTATGTAACTTCTTTGATTTGATTTACCTGTGCTTGACTTTTTATTTAATATGTTAAGCCGACTCATTATATTTAGCCTTTTATAAACTGTAAATGTTCCCGCTGTGCGACAAATAAAGGATTTCTCCTTCTGTATGTGTATTATTTAGTAGAAAAACCTAGAGTTGGAACATAACAACCTCTAGTAGTCATTAAAGACGAAGTGTTACAGATTAATATTGATTCCCCATAACTGTAATAAAGACCGTCAGCCTTTGAGTATTGTCGTTAAACCGGCACAAAGGGAAGACAATAAAGCAAGTAGTAAAGAAATAGACCGCCATGATGACATCCCCCACTGCAAAAAATAAAAGAGGTACATCTGATCGCACCGGAGCCATAATGCAATAAGGTCAATATTCAATTAAGCGTAAGAGGCCTGCAGCGCATTAATGAAGAGAGAATCTGGCACTGAGCGAAGAACCAGAGGTAATGTCCACTAAAGTGCTCACGCAGAGACAGAGACAGAGACAGAGACAGAGACAGAGACAGAGACAGAGACAGAGACACACAACACACACACACACACACACACACACACCACACAACCCACACACACACACACACACACACACACACACACACACACACACACCACACACACACACACACACACACACCACCACACACACACACACACAACACACACCACACACACACACACACACCCCACACACACACACACACACACACACACACCACACACACACACACACACACACAAAGTGTCCGAATGCATCACAGAGGAGGTCAAGGTGAATGGGGCGATGAAAATGGGGGCGCTGGATTTATGACACGAGACAGAAGGAGAGCCTCATAATGAAACAGTAAATGAAATAAAACATACAGCACTGGTTGGGTTAGACTCTCTAGTCGTCCATTTTATTTCTTTATGATAATAATAATAATAATTATTAGGACTGCATTAATGCCAAATTTCTCAGCTGATACCGAAGGTGATGATTTTCTGTTTATTTTTTCTCCCCTTTCTTGCTAGGGAAACAAATACTATTGAAATACAATTAAGTATTTTACTAATCTTGATATGTCACACTAACTTTGAGCACAAATTCTTAAAAATAACTTTAACAAGAGCGTCTTTAGTGGCTAAAACTGTATTTAAAAAAAATGATAAGTTATATTTAATAGCATTAAATTACCATCCATTCCATTAACTTTTTAAATAATAAATATACAGAAATATTTGTGTTTATGCATATAAATAAAGGGCATGAAGAGTAAAAGAAAATGAATATTATTTTACAAAATTCGTTATTGTGCCTTTGCCTCACACGGACCTTCTTGGACCTGTAAACTTTTAAAAAGTAACGTTATGTATCAGACGGCAGAGACAGCTTTGTTTTTACGGAGCTCCGACGTCACGTCTGCGGCGCCATCTTGTATACGGGCGTCATGTTCTCGAGATATATCTTATAAACAAGATCAGCGCCACAGTACTATATCTTTCTAGAAAAACCCCTGTACAGTATATAGCACATATTCTCATTAAGGTACACAATTCAAAACGTGTTATAATACTTACGGATGGGCTTTCATCTCTATGTAATTCTTGGGAATGAAGCCGTCTTTTCCGTTTAGCTCCGCCTTGTACCAGTTCTGATCACACTCTTCATTTAATACCTGAAGACAGAGAAAGAGTTCAGGTTAGTGCCACATATATAAAGTGTCAACAATGGGCAGCAATCAACCTCCTAAATTTAGCTCCGAGCCACTTCCTTTCATTTCCTGTCACTGGAGACGTGCATGTTAACAACTGCCTGGTAAATATTGAGAGATTACAGAACAGCAGGCAAATAAAATCGAACAAAAACAATTTGAAACGCTTGAGAAGATAGATTATAATTAAGAAGAGGCAATAATGAGTCTGTTTGACAAGAGCCTTTGGCTGTGGAGCCTCATTTAGCAGTGACGGACAGCTGTGAGGGCTTCATGTCTGAAAGTGTGTGTGATAGGGCATCGGTGTGTGTCCACGTTCATTTGCAAGCTCCACTTTGTCTAATTATGAGTGTTAATGTGAGGAGCTGAGAGAAATTAACCTTCAGGCTGCAGCAGCTAAAAAAGGCCCATGAGTGTAGTTTCATTCTTAATTACATTTTTGATTATTTTTGTAGGCCGACCCGCATCGCAAGGGTTCCCTCCACAAAAAGCAATTGGAATTTTACAATTGGATTTTAGAAAAATTCCATAACATTATCACTGTGGCAAACAAACGTTTATGACCATTTGTTTCAATTTCCATGAAGTGAAAAGCTAACATTAGGATATAAAGGAACTACAGCACGGTCACATGACTTCACGTCACCACCGCTAAGCTAAAGGTCGCTAATGTTGGGCTATAAAGAAACTACAGCACGGTCCCATGACTTCACGTCACCACCGCTAAGCTAAAGGTGGCTAATGTTGGGCTATAAAGGAACTACAGCACGGTCGCATGACTTCACGTCACCACCGCTAAGCTAAAGGTCGCTAATGTTGGGCTATAAAGGAACTACAGCACGGTCACATGACTTCACGTCACCACCGCTAAGCTAAAGGTGGCTAATGTTGGGTTATAAAGGAATTACAGCACGGTCACATGACTTCACGTCACCACCGCTAAGCTAAAGGTGGCTAATGTTGGGCTATAAAGGAACTACAGCACGGTCACATGACTTCACGTCACCACCGCTAAGCGAAATGTGTGCAGTGTAACTTGATGCGCTGACCAACAAAGAATTGGTTATAACTTGTTGAAACAGTGTGAATCTGTGTATATCATATGAAGTGTGTTTGCACGCTATCCGGAGCACTCACACAAATACAGACATGTGAAAATATGTCAACCTTCACGGGTTGTTGGGCTGACGGTGGAATATTGGAGAATTTCAACATTGCATTGCCCAACCCTTATCTAGATATTTACACATTTCAGAGGAAAACTGAGCAACACCGAGACAGTCATGCATCCTCCATCTTAATGACTTTGCAAATCTCACACTCAAAGCCAATAAGAGCCCAACGTCTGACCAGCAAATACCTAACAAAACAGAAACAGGATGTGGTACACGTGTCACAAAAAAACCAAGCTCTCGTGTGTTCTTTCATCAGCTTGAAAAAAAGGACATTAATCTCCCTGCTCTCCTCCACTCAGACAGACAGAGCCTGAAGGGTGAATCACTTTAACTCAGGTTGGTTAAAAGCAATTCCATTCACCGTCTTTGATCGCAACTCATCTGCATAATTCAAAGGAAACAAAAAAATTGGCTGAGGCATGCATGCGATCCTTAAGGCAGAATTACTGAGTTTTTGCAGACAGAAATGTCTCGTTGAATTCAAAACGAAACCAATTTTTATTTTCCTCTCCTCTCAAATTCATAATTCCCCACTAACCCAGCCCAGGACAGCTGTCCAGTTTGGCCCCGCTGCAGTGTGAGTGTCCGGGGTGTATTTGCTCCAGTGAGCCTGCAGAATGCCAGCTGTCACACACCACCCCCCCCAGCTGCTAACCCAGCACACAGCATTACCGGATCAAGGAGTGGCCGTGGACCAAAAACATAAGAAGGTTGAAATAATCAGGAGGCGGGGGGGGGGGGCTGTGTGTGTAAGTGTAACACAGTGGACTTAAAGGGATGGAGAGAGTGTGTTTAGGGGCTGTAACTCTGTAAATGTACCCGCTGCGGGACGAATTTCAAGATTTTCAAGGTTTTTATTGTCGTTTGTAAAAAAAAAACAGTGGGTCTGTTGATCGTGTATATATAGGATATACATATTTGTATTTTTGTATTCTGGATTGTGGGAAACGGTTTTTCGATCTCTCTGTCTGTACACACAAAATGAAAGATTGACAATAAAGTTGACTTTGACTTTGATATGTCAATGAAAACAGGCTCCTCCAACAGTGCAACACAATAAAACAGATAAAATAGTGCAAGTAAATACAATAAAATAGAATAGAAATAGTGCAAGAAGAGTCTATATACAAGTAATTGGGATATGATGTATTCATTTGTAAGTTGCAAACAGATGAATGTTATTTCAAAAGAATAAACGCTCTATGAACACACTTAAAGGAATCCTGACTCTGATGCTGATGTCAATGTGGCAGTGTCAGAGCCAAGCCTCACACAAAGAGCCTGAGCCTCGGGGGGGGTGTGTGTGTGTGTGTGTGTGTGTGTGTGTGTGTGTGGACACACCAAACAGACCTTTAAGAGCTCGCTGCTACAAAGACACACTGATCTAACACTGTGAGGCTTTCAAGCCGGCGGACACACAGTTCTCTGCTCACATTTGCTCCGGCATTGTCAGCTTGTGGTCGACTGCATGTGAGGGATATCAAGACTGAGAGACCACAGACATGACACTGGTTCTGTGAGGACTGAGGCACAGAAGTGATTTCAGCTAGGGCTGATGTTTACCAGGGATTGCATGAGAGAAAGTTGTGAAAACGTGAAGGATTGTGCTAAAACATGGGCTAGTTTCTATAGGTTGCACAGGAGTGGAAGTGAGCAGACAGGATCACCACTGTAGGAACAGATGGGGCTCACAGTGTGATAGCAGCAGAGAGAATATACCCTGTGTAGCACACATTATACAGAGGGTGATCGCTGTCTGAATACTACTATATGAGTACAAGTAGCACACATTATACAGAGGGTGATCACTGTATGAATACTACCATACAAGTATAAGTATCACACATTATACAGAGGGTGATCACTGTATGATTACTACCATACGAGTATATGTATCACACATTATACAGAGGGTGATCACTGTATGAATACTACCATACGAGTATAAGTATCACACATTATACGGAGGGGAATCACAGTGTGAACACTACGAAACAAGTATAAGTAGTACATACTATCCGGAGGGGAATCACAACATCTCTCTGTCTTCAGCTAAATGTCAGAAAATTGTCAAAAGAACGCCCAAATCCCTCAACAGTTACAACACCATGCATGCATGTGATTAATCTCCCCCAAAAATGAAAAAATAGTATTTTAAACTTGTTATTAATAATGATTAATCACATATTATTACTGTGATTAACGCTCGTACGTTTTTGAACGGACTTACAGCCCTACCGTAAACACCTCATGTGTTAAAGAGTCCTACTAACATGTCTTATAGATGCTCTGAACTCCAAATGACCCCCTTTTACTTTCTGCCAACAACAGACAGGGCTTAACACCGGCACACAGAGCATCTACAGGGGGTCCGGGGTTAAACCACAACATTTGGACAGAAAAAGCCAACATTTGGAGGTCCTATTCTGACAGCACTTTCCCAACATATACAATGATCTTAACTGGTGAGTTTTACAACCCGACGGTACGGAGAATTAGGCTGATCATGCGTTTTAGCACACACAGTCTGTTAAATAAGAAAATATATTAATACGTAAAACCACAGCTTCTCCTTGGGCTGTTTCATCAAGTACAAAGAGAAGCTGCTTCTGACGAATTGATGAGAACATTCTTAGAATCATTACATTTTCTAAGAATTTCCTCAATTAAGAATAGTTTCTGTATTAGCAGAAACTATTAAAAAAAGCCCCTAAGGTGTTTTGTAGCCAGCAGGAAATAGTCTGCAATGTTTCCTAATGAGAGGTTAGACAATATGTAAATTAGTTAACAACATTACCAATATGGTAAAGAAACATAAGAAAAATTATTATCATATCACTTTCACTCTTTTTCTCATGGTGCAAAACAATGGATATTAAGCATCCAGTCCAGCTAACATTAATTACACTGTAATCTGAGTTTTGTGATATTATATTTTATTGACCTGTACTTTAAGCTGTTTTATAACTGTTTGTGTGATAGAGATGATGCAATGTTTTTAGTGTGTGTTGATGTGTATGTACCTGCCTAAAGACTGCAGATGGAAATTAGCTATACTCTTCTCTTTTCTGAGATGAATGTATTTGTATGCATGGTCCTTGTTCAAGTAAATACATAACATTAAATAAGACTAGGCTACAGTACAGTAGGCCTGTGTATTTATACTATGTGTAGCCTACTTTTAAAGAAGGGCTTAAAATGTATTCAAGATTTGTTTTAATAGTATTTCTTTTTACACCATAGAGAATAATTCTATAAATATACATTTCTATTTGATTTATTTCGAACGTGTAAAACAATAATAGAAGTGGTGGGATTAAATAAGTGTACATTTCTTCCCACCCCTTTTCAGATGTGTAATTAAGTAGATCATATCATTTAGAATCAGTAATATTTTTGTATATCAATTTGACACTGCTTAATTTTGTATTGTATAATCATTCTCATGTTACATTTTTACACATTCAAATCAAATCAAAAATGAATCCCACCCCTTCTCACAAAAACTAAATGATTGACTTTTTCTTTTTTCTCTATAAGCTCAGTGTCCTCTTATTTTACTGAGGACTCATAAGTCTCCCAGTGTTTGGTCTAGAGCAGGGGTGTCAAACTCACGGCCCGGGGGCCAAATCCGGCCCGTGACCTCATGTTATGTGGCCCCACAAGAGCTTTCAAAGAATATAATATATTTATTATACGGTTACATGCCGATTTACAGAAGCACGTTGCCCATAAACTACGTGTGACTTTTTTTCTTCAAAATATTCATTTATTCTTAGAATCTGCCTTTTTCTCAGAATCTGACTTCTTTTCAAAATGTCACTTTTCTTTTCTTCTCTTCGATTTTGACTTTTTTCTCCAGAATTTGGCTTTTCTTTTTAAATCATTTTGTGACGTTCTCACTGAAGACACTTGCAATTATTTGCCCTAGACTTCTGCTTTCAGACGTAGTTAATTATGAAGTTATTACCCTATCCGATAATAATCAAATTCAGAGGCAATAATGTAGTATAATACATTATTTGATATATATTATATATTTATATATTTTAGTCTTATCGATAAAACTGGCCCTTTGAGTGCAACTATAGGCGCTTTCACACCGGAGTACTTTTCCCAGGAATAGTTCAGATAGTTCCTGGGATTTTGCGTTCAAACCAAAAAGATCTGGAACTAGAACTTTTTTTTCGGGAACCTTTTCACCCCTTTTCAGTCTCTGCTAGAGAGGTGGTACTTTCCTGGGGAGGAAAAGGTTCCCATTTCTGATTGGCTGGGCGGATTGCAAACCACGCCGCGTAAAACTCCGAAAAGTTTTGTGAAGCCGCCATTTCATTTGCTCGCATTAGCATTATTAGCATTAGCATTAGCCCAGCGCACCAACGGAGAGAGACTAACTTATGGCAACACAAAAGAAAACATGGGAGCGGTGGAGATGAGGAGGTGTCGGCGTTCTGGCGACTCACTCGGAATGCTTCAGTAGAAGCTGCTGGGAGTCCCAGCAGCTTCTACTGAAGCCAGTCCCTAACTCCGGGGACTTCCGGCCGGGGACTTCGGGTGGCAGTATACGCCGTGAAGTTGTTTGCGGCCTGCCAGTAACTCCAAAGCAGAAGAAGAAGAAGTGACGTCAGCGGCTTCATTTGCGTAATCTTCCCTCAGGGACTTATTCCGGTGTGAACGCGATCTGCTAGATAGTTCAGGAACTAAAGATTTCCGGGGAAAAGTACTTGGTGTGAAAGCGCCTAATGATGCTAATGTGGCCCGAGATGAAATGTAGTTTGAAACCCCTGGTCTAGAGTCCTGGCAGTGCATGTTATCATTGTTTAGAAGCAGAATCTCTGGGACTCCATGCCACTAGTCTGTATGAACTGGAGTAGCCTTTAATAATCACCCAGTCTACAACCAAAGCTAAAAATAGCCCCAGCAGGTGCTGAGATACACCGAACGCCTGAGATTATATGAATTACTAAGATGCTTAAGTGAATTTTCCAGGCTATTATTAAAAGAAGCCAGTGTTTGTAATCAGGTGTTGATGTCTCTCTGCTCCATAGCTTCTCTTTCCCTACACTCTTAATGTAAATCATATCCTGCTTCATATCGTGTCTAAAGCCCTTCAATAGAGTTTTATTGTCAGAGTTTATAGATGTTTTATCTTCACGGCCTACTGTATATTTTCTACTTTTTAAGCTGTTTTAATTCTATTTTGAGATGTTTAAATTCTAGTATTGTTCATTTCTACTCTTTCATTTCTACTTATGTGCAATGCCTTGTTTTTGTTCTGTTGTTTTTTACGCTGCTGCAACGCAAATATTTCCCAATTTGGGATCAATAAAGTACCTCTTATCTTATCTTCATCTTATTTACGTTAGAAGCTAAAATACAATTACTCATTGCATGCAAGTATAGGATATGTTTTGTTGGTGCGCTGGAAAATGTTTGAAAGGTTAATTCTATATGGAAAGCTTTGATATTAAAGGACACAATAAAACTCAGCTGACATGCAAGAGAAACAAATTGGGGTCACGACCTTCGTGCAGCGGGACATATGCTCACATGCACTGTGTGTTGTTGTGGGATGATTCTGTCAACAACAACAACAACAGCATGGCTCTTAAGGCTCCGTTAAACAAACACACGAGTAAACTTGTGCAAGTATATAAGATCCGTGTCAGGCTGAAAGGGAAAGGTTCAATCTGCTTATGTTGATTCTTTTTAAGCCTCGTCGATAAAGCTTTACCAAACGATAGATGCCGCTTTATTCAAAGACGCTTTTAGTTAGTAGTAGATTTTAGTAGCTACTGTTTCATCCAAAACAAAGATGGTTAAAAGGATGTTATATCCCGCTTTATCTAAAGAATATTTGGAGTTTTTCCTTTGCAACTGTTCCAACTCTGGGTTTGGTTTAAGAAGCAGGGAAACAAAGTCAGTGGGTTTTAATCATAAATACTCTGTTAACTTTTGTATTATAAAGACATTAATGGCACATTTCCACTGCAGGGCCTCGCACGGCTTAGTACGGTATAGTTAGGCCTTGTTAGGACTGGCTCACTTTATGCTGCGTTTCAATTACAGTTTAGTAGCTGGGGCAGTAACTATAGTAACGCAGTGTAGGCGGAGCCGTAACGTCATCTTCAATGCGAAACACAAAACCAACATCAGCCGTTAGCTGTTAGCACTCAGAGCTCACAGCTCCTCATATCTGTTCAGAAACTAGACAAAAGTTAAACAAGTACAAACCACAGACTGTCTGTGTCATGGCGAATACAGTCGCTGGTTTATTTATGTCTGTATAGGCCGTTGTTGTGAGTGTGGACGGTCGGAGCATATACTGCATTAGCTTAGCCGATCTCCATTCAGAAAACACGCATTTTAAAAGGTGTCTCGCCTGCCGTCTGTCTGCAGACTTGTCAAAGCATTAATTCATGGTTTTTACTAACCGGTATCAGTATGTTGTTACTTCGGCATCATTTTGAAACGTGTATTACAATTAAATCACGGTCAAATATGTTCATTTTGTTGTAGTTGTAGCCCCTTGCCAGTGATTCTCACTAGTTTAGCATATTCAGCCCGGTTGTTGGCCCGGTAAGAACCTCGATTTTGGAGAGCCAGAAAAACTGTGGAAATGCGCCATAAGGCAGCCAATAGTAAAACTATGTCTGAACTTGAATACACAAAATGGCTGGAATAATGTTCCCTTTGTCATATATCAGTGTTTATTAAATCTTCCATTGTTCAAACCAATGTTTAGACTGAAGGAATAATAGTTTTTGGACCATTTAATAGTGACGGTTAGATTAATTTTAAGGTATTTTGTTAGTGTTAGGTGTTTGTAAAATGCTCCTGTAAAGTGCATAAGCCTCTCCAATTCTATATGTGTTAGTTAGATATTTAACACTTTCTGTTTAGTGTCTGGGTCCCATTAGAAAAGCTTCAGATAGCTAATTGGGATGTCCAATTTCAAATATATCTCCATTCTGTCTTCTGATTGTACTTGTATTCTTCACTTTGTATGAAAGAAACAAATTGAATCCTTTTGGAGATCGAAATATGTTCCTTAAAGGTCACCTATTATGCAAAATCCACTTCTCCATGTCTCTTCTACATCAACATGTGTCCCCTCTTCTTCATGTCTCTTCTACATCAACATGTGTCCCCTCTTCTCCATGTCTCTTCTACATCAACATGTGTCCCCTCTTCTTCATGTCTCTTCTACATCAACATGTGTCCCCTCTTCTTCATGTCTCTTCTACTTCAACATGTGTCCCCTCTTCTTCATCAACATGTGTCCCCTCTGTGTAAAGAGACTCTGAAAGTGGCCACTTTATGATGTCATAACGATTTTTTGGCTTGTGTAACCATTAGCCAATCACCAACCAAGGTAACCCCCCCCCACCTTATCACCTGAATCTCCTCCTAGAGCACCATTGTGTTCTTTTTAACCAAATCCCTCTCAGAGGGGCGTGGGGAGGGGCTCCTTATTTTCATCTAAAGTAACAGACAGAGAATCAGCACTTTGGAAACAGGGCTGAAACAGAGGGGATTATGGGATGCTGCAATGATCTGTTTGGGGTTTCAGCCAATCAGAGACAGGTTATGGATATATCTGAGACCTGTGATATATTGATGAAAGACAGTATAATAGACGACCTTTAAAACAGAGACTTTAAACATAATTGTAGAAGTGATAATGTGAATGGAAAAGGAAAGAGACAGTCAATGCGTGGAGCAACTGATTGACTAAATGTAATCGAACGCAGAGAGAGAAACATCCCTAACCGCCTACAAATATGTCAGCTGAGGGATGTTTCTCTGATAGCGTCCACCCAGCACCACTGACATCCATTAGTAGGTTTCCGACCACAGAGCATAGTGTGCCGGCGTCGCGGTGAAGAAACAACCCACATGCTGCTTCTCCAGCACGAAGAGAGCCCTCTTATCTCACAATATCTTTACTACATCTGTGGTGCAGCACGCTGAAGGTTTCAAACACAGCAGAACGTTGGTGGGTCACTAACTTGTGATTAACCCACATAGGACATTTCCATTTTTGTGTTTTGCCTTATAAATTGTCATTTCTTTACAGTATAATCAAGTTTTACACATCCCAGAAACCAGCACAACCTCAGCTAATGATACATGTCACTCAATAGAGACTTAAATACACTATCATAGGGGATATTTGTCTATAAATTTAAAAATTTAAAAAAACGGAGCTTGAATTTTTTACTTATTTCATTAAAAAGAACTGCTAACCATAACATTGAAAGAAACATTCAACACAGAAAATTGCACACATTTATTATCATTGTATCACATATTTGTATTGCCGTTGTTTATTGCCGTTTCTGTAGTTTGAGAGGAAAAACACGGCATGTCTCTGGCTCAAACAGCTGAGAAGTTATGACGCTTTGAACACAACGTGATATTTGGGATTGTATACGGCTCCGTGGGTCTCAGAGGGTTCAAGGTGATTCAATAAGTGTTATATTAAAGAAAATTCAAGCTTCATCCAGCAGCGTTAAATGGGCCATTGTCAAGTTTGTGAAATTCCGCTTAAAACACAGTTGACATGACTCAACACGGCTTATTTCCTCATTTGAAAGCCAATTTTAAATACAGTATGTACGCACTGTAAAGAGCAGTGTGTGCCAAGTGTTGTGAAAATGGAAGCAACCATTATGCAAGCGGCACATGTGAATCGTCAAAAATTCTTCTTATTTGACCTTGATCTTCATTATTTGAGCTATCAACTATCCCTTCCCATTTAAGCGTCACGATTGACATGGGCTCCTTCCAATTCCCTCCAAGAATCACAGTGTTTCGATTAATTCACAGAGAGAGAGTTTGCTAGAGAGAATTCGCAATTCAACATACAATTTGACATGCTATTCATCAGGGGTAAAACATTGTCTGATCTACTCTCTAGGAAGAGTGTGTTGAAGTTTGCTTATAATATGGGAAAATTCCACTTATTTCAAGATTACCGGATTCCAGGTGGGCGGGGCTAAGGGAAGCAAATTGGAAATATGTTTAAAGAATATTGGAGCAACTAGTTTGGAATAGTTTGGCACTTGTTAATAGTCAATTATTCTCCAGATGAAGACTCTTCGAATACTACTCTTGAATAATCTTGATTTGTAACCATTTGAGGAATAGTTGAAAATTTTGAGAGATATGCTTATTAGTTTTCTAGTGAAGAGTTGCATGAGAAGATTAATGTCATGTGTTTCCATTATATACAAATGCATGCAGATGTTGCTTACTTTGTCATTCAGACTGGAAACAGGAAGAACAAACTATCCTATATCTGTCAAACCAAACCTACATTTGCCCTCTGACACATTAACATGAAATATATAATGTCCTTTGATAATCTGCACAACATCTGAAGGGTTGAAAAACACAATTTGCCTTCTACTGCCAGGTAGCAAAGAAGCACATTAATACTTCTGAATATGAAACACTAAAACCTTTCAAAACAAACAGAAGTTCCTACCCTTTCTATCCCCCCCCCCTCTAGGTTATTATCTTTATATCATTCAGGAGACATCTGCTGAACCCATTTAGAAAGATAAAGCCTGGATATTGAAAGGGAATTAGATTGTATGCTTTGAAAGAAAATGCATCAAATAAAGCTTGGCGTGAACGCTCGGCTTGCCTCCGGAGTGACATTTGAACTGAAATGCTTCAGCTCTGAAACCCCAAAGGATGGCAGCCCGTGAGGAAAAGCAGAAATGAAATATCTGCTTGGCTGGCCGTTTTTTTTTATTATTGTAAACCATACAGTGAGCAGACAACCACAGCATTGTCTGAACTGAACTCTGTCTGTTATAATCCAACATCTCTCTCTCTCTCTCTATCCCTCCCTCTCTACCAAGATCTTTGTGTCTCTTTAATCTGATTGAGCCACAATAGTTGTAGGAGTTTCTATTTGAGAGGATTATCTGGTCCACAGCTGCCACGTTAGACGCATCCTCCCCCTGTCCCGCTTAATCACACGCTCAAATATTATAGCATTCACAAAAAAGACCTCAAGAGACCTCCATTCATTATTCAGTATCTCTCGGTAATACTGGGAAGTTAAACAATAATGTCTTTAAATCAATCAATGGCGTTACTGTTATTTACAAAAGATATTTCGTCTTTGAAAAAGAGATTTACTTAGGGTTGATGCAGAGGATTCATCTTTAATTTATTACATAATCTAATGAAAAGTCAGCGTAGCAACCCTATCATTATAATCAAGTACTTGTTAATGTAGTACAGGGCTCGACATTATAAATGGCCCGCAGCATAACGTACTTTCCACTTGGGCCATTAAAAATATTGCTTTAAAAAAAATCAGTAAGACATAAAATCACATTGTCCTGTGGTAAAGGTATTTTGACAAGCAATTTTGTTAAATTGTTTCGTTTATTAACGCTACAACATAGCGTTTCGTGAGGCGGTGGTCGTTGTTGGATGAAAAGCAAACAGCTGTTCGGTGCGGAGCGCAGTGCGAGCAGGCTCCCGTGAGCGAGCGCGCTCCTTCACTACAGACTTTCTCGCCTCCTAACCATTCGCCAAAATGTTTTTAATACCAGCGGTAACCGGCCAAGCGCCGGGCAAAAAACAATCTTCAAATAAAAGAAAGTCACCGGAGGAGTTAAAGGAGAGGGACGGGGAGTAGGAGAAGAAGAGGGAGAGAACGTTTCAGCCACGCTGGCTTGATCGATGGAGTTGGCTTCAATATGATGATATAAACAAGGTCTTTTGTCGGCTGTACATCAACGCCGACCTATGCTGACAAGTAAGTGAAGAGTAGAAAATATAAAGGTATATTGGCTATAGGGAAATGTCCCAGCAGTTTAGGAGAATGAAGGTTCTAATCTAATCTATTACATGTCTAACTCCTGATGACAGGAAGGCAGAATAATAATACTCATAGCAGAAATGTCTCCCTCCTTTTTTTCTTTTAACAATGACCACAATATAATAATTTTAATAAACCAAATATGAACAATTGAGGAACATGAGGAAGAACTGATGATTCAAATGTTGTAGTACAAGTAGTAATGTAGTTTGTGCATAAATTACTATTGCAACAAATGTGTTCATTTTCTTCATTATTAGAGTCGATTTTTGGGACGAATGCTCTCGGGCCAGTGACAGATGTTTACCCTTAATGTCTACCCCTGTAGTAGGTTGCACAATTTGGAAAAAATAATGAATTGCGATTATTTCTGACAGATTTAGCTATTGCAATATGATTTGGAATAGAAGACGGATTGATCATTTTTGCATCATTATTCTCCTTTTGAATGAAAAACACATTAAAATGGTTATGTGCTTTATTTAGCTTTTAAGAAGTCCAAATAATGACGTCATAAAAATGAACAAAAAATGGACATGAGGGTTTTCAGTGACAAAAACGTTATTTACTAACTTTTTGCGGTGGTGGTGGTTTTGGGCTACAGATGTAAAAAACAGAGGACATTGAGTTAGTATACATTTTGGCTGTATTTAACAAATATTGTGGTTTTTGCACTAATCTTTTTTTGTGATTCTGATACAATTCTCAGCCCTAGCATGATCAGAAATCATGCCTAAAAGGACAGAAGTTATCATCACCTTTTGTCGGGTTTACAACGTTTTTTTGAGGTGATTCCATTGTTATTTTTAATACCTTTTCACTGTTTATACCAATGCCGAACAAATATATAATTTGGTTTGATTCAGAGGGGTGCAGAGAAGACGACAAGAAGATTACATCCAAATCCTTACTCTCTAAACTTGAATGCCACAAAGACAATCCTTTGTATAAACCTTAAGTATGTGAATTAAAGAAATAGCCACGCTCCAGAAGTCCTGGTTGCATAAGGTGCACGAAGGACAGACTTAGTAAGCATCGCCTGGCACGAGATGGAGATGGTGGGGGGTCAGAAACAACAAGATGATAAATAAAGCACATGTCTGCATGGGATTGCAATAAATCATCATCAGCAGCAGCAGGAGGAGGGGTCGAGTTAATCTGAGCGAGCGGCAGGTCATTCAGAGAGAAAGAGAAGAGCTTTATCAGAACCTCCCGGAACAAACACTGCCACCAAGTTACTGAAACTGATGGAGCCGTTCTGCTGTCTATTTGCACCGTGATAACATCTGTAGCGGAACGAAACTGAACAAATAAAACTGAAAATGAACTAAAAAAAACTGCTGCTGAGACGTAGTGGGGAATAATTGTGGAGCTGTGGAGATATCCAGACCTACAAATGGTTTTCTACAGACTTAATTAAACATAAACAAAATATTTTGGAGACACACAGCATGCATGATCACCTGAAGCCCCGCCCACTGTTTAGCGAGCTGCATGAGAAACTGACGGGCTGTCAGGAGAGAGAGAGAGGGAGGGAGGGAGAGGAAGAGAGAGAGAGAGAGAGAGAGAGAGAGAAGAGAGAGAGAGGGAGAGAGAGAGAGAGAGGAGAGAGAGAAGAGAGAGAGGGGGGGGAGGGAGAGAGAGAGAGAGAGGGAGAGAGAGAGAGAGAGAGAAGAGAGAGAGAGAGGAGGAAGAGAGAGAGAAGAGAGAGAGAGGAGAGAGAGAGGAAGAGAGAGAGAGGAGAGAGAGAGGGAGGGAGAGAGAGAGAGAGGGAGAGAGAGGAAGAGGGAGAGGGAGAGAGAGAGAGAGCGAGAGAGAGAGGGAGAGAGGGAGACAGAGAGGGAGGGAAGAGAGAGAGAGAGAGAGAGAGAGAGAGAGAGAGAGAGGGAGAGGAGAGGGAGAGAGAGAGAGGGGAGAGAGAGGAGAGAGAGAGAGAGAGAGAGAGAGAGAGAGAGGAAAAGAGAGGCTTCCTTTCTCCCGTGTTATTGTCCAAAGTTAATGTAAACTTTTGAATAATGTACTTCATCTACTATGAGTAGTTTGTTTGAAGAAGCACATTAATAAGTCTGAATTGAAAACACTACATTTGTATTATTGGTGTAATAAATGATTTCTGAACACCCTGAATTGTCTAAAGATGATCAGCTGTTCCACGCTTTGTGACAGATACGGAGCCGATTAAATGCCATCAGTTTTAGGCGTGTGATGGGGTGTGTGAAGACACACGCAAGTCAACATTTTGCTTTGTTTGGCAAAAAAACAGCTTTAGAAAAAGAACAAAAGCCGTCAAAATGAGTTTGACCTGCTTTGCTCCCAGCGGGGCGGCGGGAGCCTTGGATCAGGAGGCGATGAGCGCAGAAAGACTGAGAAAGAGATTACATTGGATTCCAGTAAATGAAGGGCTTGTAACACTCTTGTAATTAAAATAATGCTGGAGGTCATTAGCACATGAGGAGCCTCCCGTATAGAACAGCATTATTATAACACCTCTCTCAGGGGATAAACGTTAGAGACCCCGCATACAGAGGCTGAACGTGGCTTTGTTGTGGCATTAAAGTCACAACGGGCGGTAAAATAAAGACTTTAGTTCGTTATTTATTGAAAAGTGTAATGGAATCATGTGGTTTTAGAAAGGGATATAAACACAAAGGCGTTTTAAGCGTCTCAATTTGCGTCATCTTACGTTTGCTGTTTTGAGTGAATAAGGGCATATCTTAGGTAATGGAAGTTGAGTTGATTCGGCAAACACAGCACTGTACTAATTAAAGATAAACATGTCTTCAATATTTAATAAGTGTACCTCTATACTGGTGTCAAGAAACATACATTTACTAAGAAGAATATCCCAATATATATCATGAACTATATCTACTGTCTTTGTCCAAACTCTAAAGACGTTGTGTTGAATCAAGAGCTGCGAATATTCGATTCATTTCAAACCATATTGATAATTTTCCTTTACATGTTTGTGACATTTTTCCCTAATACATCCCGATTTCTTTACTCCTGTATGAAAGTAAACTGATTAGCTTTGAGTTGTGGAATTAAAAGACATGCTCCAATGGGGCTGGAACCAGTGCTCCAATGTGCTCCAATGGGGATGGAACCAGTGCTCCAATGGGGATGGAACCAGTGATCCAATGGGGCTGGAACCAGTGCTCCAATGGGTCTGGAACCAGTGCTCCAATGGGGCTGGAACCAGTGCTCCAATGGGGATGGAACCAGTGCTCCAATGGGGCTGGAACCAGTGCTCCAATGGGGCAGTGATCTGAAGATCAGCGCTCTAACACCCTGTGCCACAGCGTCCTTGTCATAAAGTAACAACTCTATTACCGACTGTTTTAGGCGTAAGCAGACTAAATTAAGCTACATTAAAATGCTTTAATAAATCAGGAAATGTTGTACACGGATATAAAATGAGATTGTATGAAGTCTTAAAATACAATGTCAGTGATGGAGGAAACATTAGGCAACTCAACAAAAAAGATCTCATGACTACTGAGGCATAAGTGTAACGCCTGAAGAAAATATGGAAACAAATCTGAAGCCACCGGGCAAACTATCTGGGTTGTAAACTCTATAAACAGGGAGGGTGATAATTGATAAGGAAGGATAATTTTAGCCTCTTGTTTCTCCTCTCAACATCAATCTGACTCGAGGGAGGAAGCTCTTACGTCACGATGTTGTTTGTCACAGCTTGAATACTCGGAGCAGTATATTTTGGCAAAACCCTCTATTGACTCATGCTTTAAAAAAAGAAAAAATCAGTAGTGCTTAACAGATGTGAGAGCTTAGGCAAGTGTGTGCATTTAGGAACAACTGCTATAGCGTTAGGAATGATCTGATGCCAACGTGAGGATCACCAGCTGTTGTTGGAGAGATTAACCTCCCAAACACGAGAGGAACCAAATGCAAAGTCAGTGGAAGTGTCCATGCATTGCCTCCTATGTTATGTCAAGGAATAGGGCTGCACAGTTAATCAATATGGTAGGAACATTGAGATATGGACTAGCTAGTATCCAGATTGCAGTAAAAACTATATTTGGTAAAGGCAAAATATGTAAAAATATATCACTATGGCCCTAGTAGTCGTGTATTTATCATGTAGTGAAAAGGAATATTTCCCCCTGAAACATATCATAATTATTTCATTTTTCAATGAAAATTAGAATAATTATTCAAAGACAATCAACCCTACCAATTTCATAAATAATATCAGTCAAAAATATTTCTAAATTTGTCATTTTTTCCATGAAAATACTTCACAAAGACATGCATTTTTGCCCAAACTTTAATATTTAATAAACTCTGGACTTGAGAGATGGGTAGCGCGCCTGCAAGCGGTAGAGTAACTACACAAAAGTGTTTTAAATACAAATTTTTTGGTGAAAATGCATGGGTTTGGGAAGTAGCAAGCATACGATTGGACTAAGAGGAGTTGGATTAGACTGCAGGTGTTTTAAAAATATGTTTATTGCTACTCAAATGACTTATAAAATACAATAATAAAAGATGCTTCTCTAATTGGCTTTGATTCTTTGTTGATAGTGAAGACAAATGTCAATTAACACAGGGTCAGTAATTGAAATAAAAATGGTAATTCTGTCAGTGAAGTATTCCTTCAAACTGATCAGTGTCTGGAATAGTTCTCGCTCATCAGAGATGGCAAAAGTACACACATCCTTTACTCAAGGAGAAGTACAGATACTCGTGTTTAAAAAATACTCTGGTAAAAGTAGAAGTACTGACTAAACTTCTTTACTCAAGGAAAAGTAAAGGGTTAGGGTTTGACGCCACGTCGTGTCACATGACTTGAATTTTGAATTGAGACGTCCCTTAAGTTATAGATACATCTCTTTAGGTATTAGTGATGGGAATTCCGTCTCTTTTTAGTGAGCCGGATCATTTGGCTCGGCTCACTAAGAAGAGCCGGCTCTTTCGGCTCCTAAACGGCTCTTCATGTTACCTGCTCCACTAGCACCCCCCCGTCAAGGCTCGCCGGCAGTACACTTTCCGTCACAGGAACACGCTTTGCTGGGGGCGAAAAGAATCCCACCAGACTCCTTTGCCCCTCCAACAGAGGGATGTCCTTGTCCTTTTTCCTTTTCGTCATTTCAAGCGATAAAAACTCGATCTTCTCTCGAATTAATTATTTTTTGGACGCCCTCGGCTCGAGTTCAGGACGTTCCGAGCTGAATAAGGGCGTCAAATGACGGCAAGACGCCCCCCTGGCGGAAACGCTGGGAGGGAGGGATGTGGAGGTGGGAAGGAGAGAAATCTAATTACAGCTCTCTGACTCAACACTACTGAGAGGAAGAGCAGAAGAACGAGGCAAGAGAAGAAGAGTAGTGACGGAGGAGAAGAAGACAGAGGAGCACTTTGAAGAATCACACTCCTTGTGATCAGCTTAGGAAAACTCCTCAGGGGAAAATTACATAAAATGAGGGCATCTCTCTTTCTCCAAGCGAGCGTTTCTGTGGACTGTCCTCCATCTGTGGTGGCTGGCTCGCTAAATGCCTTTCTGTGAGAGCCCATCAATCCACTGAAAGAGAAAGAAGTTGCCTTTCATTTCCCATGATGCACTGCATTCCTTTTTTTTTTACAGTTCCCATTAGATGCAACATCCAACATGCATCTGTTGTCCCCCTGAGATATCCTCTCTTCCTCCTCGTCTCTTTGTGCTTTTAAGACGTCAAAATAATGAGGAAGATGTGCAGAAAGTAGAGATAAGTAGAGAAATATTGACTGTGTGAGTGACTGGATCCATAATGCCAGCGTTAAATAGGTATTGAAAGCAGTGGCTGTCTTAATGCTTGTCTTTTATTTTGAAATACATGCTGCTTCATGTGCTTTCTGTAAGGAAACAGAAACCCAGTAAACTTTCCCACACTCTATACTATAGGGCTTATATTTTGAAGGGGTGTGGGTATGGTGAGAGGGGAAGTAAAGCGGTCATGGTGTGATTCTCTTTTAGGAAGCTCTGCGCCAAACTAATTTGTTTAGTAGGTGTGTTTTAAGAGGTTTGTAGGGTAGGATATCTCTTCAGCTGTACAATACTTCATTAACATTTATTTAGCTTTCAAACTAAAATGTTCTGCTCAATATTATGCAATTTTGACATCATTTAGATCAAGCACTACTATGAGTGTCGTTGATTAAGACATTTCTTTCCATGGGAAGTGATACAAAAAGAAGGGAGACGTTGTTTTTTACGATTCAGATGGTTTGAAGAAGTGTTCATAAAGACTACTTTGGCTCCAAATAATAAGCTGTGAAATTAAATAGATATGTCTGAATCAACTCTTTGACCCGTAAGTCAACAGGAAATGTCTTGAAAAGGACTTTAACCAGGTTATATTAATAATAATAATACATTTTATTTAGGAGGCGCCGTTCAAAGCACCCAAGGACACCTTACAATTCATAAAATGTTCTAAAGAAAGGTTTGAAACAGAACAAAAAGACAGTAACAGTGAGCATGTAGGGAAACAGGGGACATGTAGCACTACAGTGAGTAGGCTGATCTGAACAGGTGGGTTTGACTTTAATGTGGTGATCGTGTCAGACTGTCGGATGTGAAGAGAGGGAAAGTTCAAAGTTTTAAAGGTCGCCTATTATGCTAAATCCACTCTTTCATGTCTTTTCTACATCAACATGTGTCCCCTCTTCTTCATGTCTCTTCTACATCAACATGTGTCCCCTCTGTGGAAAGAGATTCTGAAAGTTTCAGGAACAAACATTCTCTCTCTTTTTGTCCTGATCCATTTATATAAAAACCGGTCTGAAAATGAGCTGATCAGATTTTGGCCACTTTGTGATGTCATAACGATGTTTTGGCTTGTGTAACCATTAGCCAATCAGCAACCAAGGTAACCCCCCCCCCCCACACACACACACCTTATCACCTGCATCTCCTCCTAGAGCACCATTGTGTTTTTTTTAACCAAATCTCTCTCAGAGGGGCGTGGGGAGGGGCTCCTTATTTTCATCTAAAGTAACAGACAGAGAATCAGCACTTTTGAAACAGGGCTGAAACAGAGGGATTCATGGGATGCTGCAATGATCTGTTTGGTGTTTCAGCCAATCAGAGACAGGTTCTGGATATATCTGAGACCTGTGATATATTGATGAAAAACAGTATAATAGGGGACCTTTAAAGTCATCCTCATGTCCTAACTTCACATGTTCAGTACAGTTTCCACCATGCCGTATTAAAATGATATGCATTTCCTCAGAGCCCCGAACAATCTGCACTCAACAGCTGGTCTTTGTGTGCAATGAGCTTTAACATTGAGCTATAAACCGAGAGGTTCTTTAAGGGCATTATTTAGGGAAAAAAATATCATCATGTGGCTTTACCAGAGACGGATACAAACACAAAGGATGGTCTGAAATGTATATAAAGAGTGAACTATATATACTATCCGTAGCTAAACGCAGAGTCAAAAATAATGTGTCTGCTATACTGTTCCCTTGTTAATTTGGATTGAATCAAAAGTAGCAAAGATTAATGTCAACTATTCAATAAAACGGCAATTATTCTTTGATAAAACTAAACATGATCATTTTGGAGAGAAAAACCCTCTTAAATTCTCTGAGTCCAGCTTCTGAAATATAAAATATGTTCTTGTATCTTCACTCCTCTGTGACGGTAGACTGAATATCTTTGAGTTGTGGACAAAGCAAGACATTTGACGACGTCATGTTTAGATTTGCGAATATTTTTTACAGTTGGACATTTTACATAAATGTCTTTCGAAACATTCCTACAAAGTTAAATTAATCTTAAAGTAGAGCAGTATTTAAATCTGTACATATTCTGCACAAAATGCCAGAATAAAATAAGTCCCATTTGGAAGATATGAAAATTACAGTCATAAAACCTGACACGGATGACAGAGTGATAATGATAGTGTTTGCAAATTGAACTCACTCCTCACTATAGACTGAAATACTTAGAGTCAATTACAAAAAGGGAGCGTTTAATGCGAGAGTGCCTTATAGAGAGGTGCAGGAATGAGTCTTAAACGCTGAAAGAGTCAGCATTTTAACCACTTCCTGTTTTTCTGAACATGCTTTTGGTTTTTATCCTGAAATAAGATCTGTGGTTAACACAAGCTGAAGAGATTTTTTGTTCTAGGACATAAATGATGTCAGTAAATACCCCACTGGTGAATATAAAAACGGAGGTTACTAACAAGTGTCTAAATGAGACGACTAAACGTCATCACGCCCAACATTAGCCACCTTTAGCTTAGCGGTGGTGACGTGAAGTCATGTGACCGTGCTGTAGTTCCTTTATAGCCCAACATTAGCCACCTTTAGTTTAGCGGTGGTGACGTGAAGTCATGTGACCGTGCTGTAGTTCCTTTATAGCCAAACATTAGCCTCCTTTAGCTTAGCGGTGGTGACGTGAAGTCATGTGACCGTGCTGTAGTTCCTTTATAGCCCCACATTAGCCACCTTTAGCTTAGCGGTGGTGACGTGAAGTCATGTGACCGTGCTGTAGTTCCTTTATAGCCCAACATTAGCTTTTTACTTCAGAAATCATAAAGTGATCATCTCCACTGTATGTGGAGATGATCACTTTATGATTTCTGAACCTGCTGAACTAAACATGTAAGTATCAAAACCGTTTGTTTGACACAGAGATGATATTCTGCAGTAATCCAAGGGAAAAATACCATTGGATTTTTGTGGAGGGAACCAGGGCGATGCTACCTTCCTCCCTGCACCTCTCTATGGTTACTCTACTGCTGCGACTCTTTGCATAAGCTCTAAACAAACTGTCCCTGAGCACAATGTACTGCTCTAACAAGCTGTGAGCAATCAAGGCCTCAGATATCAATAGAGATTGTCGACTCAATGGAGCGAGTTTTAGCTTCAGCAGCAGGCTTATTAAACCATGCACAGTTGGGCAGCTATTAGACCTTATGAGTGGGAAGTCGCTTGGATAAATAACTGTCACAACATTGAAACAGGAGAAAGGCAGGAAGAGGTTCATGCAAACACTCTCCTACATTACTAAGCTAAAGCAATATTTGCAGTTTCAACATCGCCTTCCATTGGCTTTGTGAACAGCAGCATGATGGTAGCGGCAACACGAAAAGAAAAGGGGTTTCTATTTGAAAATAAAATGTGTTTTCAATGTTAGCTTGTGTTTTTAGTAACTATTAATAATGAAAAACCTTTAGAAATACAGGTTGTGATTGCATTGGATTAGAACCAAATAGAAAATAAATATTACCAGTAAATATACACATATCAACAGTTACACATATACATCTATCGCTATATTGATTGAGTACGCAATATAAATATACAGACGTGAAGTATGTTTACATTGATTGATGATCTGCTAACCTAAAACGAACCGATGTTAGCAAAGCAATTACAGTTATGATATCACATTTAAATGCAAAAGGATGACAGAAATCCTGTACTACTTTATCCTAAACGACTAATTTCTTAGTGTGTGTTTAAAGACTGCCTTTAATACCTATATTCCTTGTGGGCTATGTATCTTAAGGCTAGACGAGACGACGCAGCAAAGTCTTTAAAAAAGTTTTTCTTAGATTAACACACTGTTAGAATTAGACAAGAGAAAGAAGTGAGTCAGGGAAATGTACTTATCTAAGCTTTCTCTCCAGAGATCCAGCCCTTAATTAGAAAATAGTCTGCTCTTATGCTAATGTGAACAGAACACCAGTGAGATCCTAAAAGGCCTGTGGCAGTGTGAGGAAGGGTGAATCTCCGAAAACTGCACAATGAGCAACATAGCAGTAATTTATTGACCCTTCAGATCCACAGTCAGCTGAACTGCTGCTTCAGACAGACGGCAGAGAAAGAAATCTGCTGCTGGCTTTGAGCGATCAGAAAGGAAGAATCAAATAGAGGGATTTAGATTTTAGGATTGGAGCTCAGACGCTAATGATGGCTTATGAGTCTGTGGAGTGAGGTTTGGATTTTCAAGACATTTAAGGATACGACTCTTCCTCTCCTCAGAGGTCAGAGAAGCACTAATAGGCCACGAGGGAACCATTCATCTGGGTGAATGTGGGGGGGCAACAAAAGAAAGGGTTGAAGGTACTGGCTTTTTTGGGAGATAAACTAAGAGATTTTAGCCTTTGCAGTAGGGGTGGCGAAAAGAATCGATGTAGCAGAGTATCGCGATACTTTGCGTGGTGATATTGTATCGATACACGGACGCCAAGTATCGATATTTTATGATATAATCTGTAGCATATCCATCCGAAAGATGGTCGTACACTTGACTGGTGATGTCTAATACATTGAAAACTCCAAAAACCAACGTAAGAGCTACACAAAGACACAACACAACAAATACATTTAAGCTACATCCATATGAGCATGAACTTCAAATAGTTAGCAAAGTTATAATACAGTATATAAACGAATTGAGACACAAACCACATGTTTATATTACAGTTAACACTAACCTTGTGCCTCTTGCTAACACTTAAATGTAAACGTTATCTATGTGAAGCAGCAGTTCAGCTAAATATCGATATCTCCGTTAATATCTCTACTTTATGCCGTCAAGTTGTTGCTTTGGGAACAGCAACTTCCTGCTAATAGCGCAAAGTCGCCTTCTAAATAAAAGCATGTCTAAATAGAACAGGAAGTTAAGACATGTATACAATTGCACTGATAGTAACAAAAACAATGCCATCTCCTTTTCAGGTTCAAAGAACACAAATTGGGTTATTTATATAAACTATTCATATCGCAAATCCATTTTTTAACCAGGAAGGGAAGACGGACATGGATATGACCCATGTGATTTGCAATATTGCAATACTTAGCATATCGTAGAATCGCAGTACTATCGTATCGTGGCTTAAGTATCGCGATAGTATCGTATCGTGGGGAGACCGGTGAGTCCCCCCCCCACTTTGCAGACCATCTACATCAGGCGTGCCCAATACGTCGATCGTAGGTAGTGTCGGTAGATCACTTTTTTTAAGTTAGCCTATCATCCATCCTTACTCTGGCATTTGCCACTTGATTGACGTACAGGTAAGCCAGTCAGAGATCTCATCTTTTCTAACACGCAGTTCACCACGCATGAGCTGATGACCTAGTTAGCCAATTTATACAATTCTACTAAAGAAAGGGTATAAAATGTACTGAGTTGTATTGTGCCATACGGGTTCATGCAGTTATGAGGGAGCCTCACCTCCTCATCTGAAGCGCAAATGCGGCGCACTATTATGCGCCGCAATTAGTTTAAGCGCGCCACAGTTTATCCGCCGATTAGTCCACTAGATACACCCCCCCCGCTCGCGACACAGATTGGGCAGGGGCGGCCCTGTAGGTAGATCATTTGGGCTTGGTCATTTTAAAAGTAGCTCCCAAGCTGAAAAAGTGTGGGCACCCCTGATCTACATGCACACAAACCTTTATAACACGCTACAGGGAAGGGAAAACCCCAAAAAGCAGAATAGGGCCTCTTTAATTCACTTAGTGTGAGATATCAGATTTTCGGTAAAATGTTGCCTCGCTGTGCAGCCTTCAATGGGTTCAGGATGAGGCGAAATCATTTCACTTTCAGTTATATTGTCTCGTAGTGAGAGACTTGTGCTCTTGGCGCAGTGGATGCACACTGCAGAGTTTGCTGAGGAGACACAGGAAGCTGCTGGTTGTTGGAAGACACGTCAAACAGGATGTGAAAACATTTGGGCTGATGCATTAAGTGAAGCACGCGCAGACACAAGGACACACTCATGTTGGGAAAGACAACTTTACCTCTGATTCCCGGCCGAATTTGATATGAAAACAGAAGGTTGGGGCAGCAGGAGGGTGGTGTCTCTTGAGGGAAAATAACTCTATGTTTTGGGAAGATATGAGTCTTATTCAGTTCAAACAAAAAGCTAAGTCACTGAACATACTCCAGAAAAATGATATGTTTGAGTGTGAATATCTGTAGTGAGAAAACCACTTGATAATATAAGCATCAGAAATGTGCAGTATTTCTTTGTATAGTGTTGCACATATAGAAATTGCGATATGGGCTAGTGCAATATCCAAATAGCTGCAAGCAAAGTATTTATAAGAGGATAAATGTGTGTTAAAATCATAAAGTATCCATTAAACTATGGAAAAGTATTTTAAAGATTCAGGAAAACATATTTGTTTGGTACAAATCATTTAAAATAAATACATTTATATGAATTTTTTCATGGACAATGACAAATATGAAATAAATGTCATTATATCAGTCAAGATAATTGCTATTAATAATTATTATTAATAGTTAAAATCATGCATCCCAACTAGTTTATAAACTTTTATCCTTCTGTCACATTTGAGTGGTATGCAACCCTCTTTATGAAGTCTCAGCGTTTGTTTTATTTAGTTGTTGCACTCTCTGTGGCTAAATATCAGAGATGGCAAAAGTACACACATCCTTTACTCAAGTAGAAGTACAGATACTCGTGTTTAAAAATACTCTGGTAAAAGTAGAAGTACTGACTAAACTTCTTTACTCAAGTAAAAGTAAAGAGGGCTTTGAAATGTACTTCAGTAAAAAGTACCCATAACTAGCAGCTGTTTTAAAGAGTACCTGACCTCCCTTTATATTAATAGAACAATAATGTCATTGTTAGCTAATGAATGTTTCCATGCTGAACAACGGCAACATGACAACGTTTTCATTGGTCCCTCTTCTTTAGAGAAGACCAGGAAATGATGGATACACGGATCGTGTTCAAATCAATAGGCACGCAATGAGTCTAAATAATAATGATCACGCCACCAAACACACATTCAAACTAAAGGAACCAGCCTTTTTGGAACATGGAAGAAGTAGAAAGTTCAGGTATTTGGGTTCAACATGTAAGAAGTAGAAAGTACAGGTATTTGTGTTCAAAATGTAAGAAGTAGAAAGTACAGGTATTTGTGTGGGAAATGTAAGAAGTAGAAAGTACAGGTATTTGGGTTCAACATGTAAGAAGTAGAAAGTACAGGTATTTGTGTTCAACATGTAAGAAGTAGAAAGTACAGGTATTTGGGTTCAACATGTAAGAAGTAGAAAGTACAGGTATTTGTGTGGGAAATGTAAGAAGTAGAAAGTACAGGTATTTGGGTTCAAATGTAAGAAGTAGAAAGTACAAGTATTTGTGTTCAAAGTGTAAGAAGTAGAAAGTACAGGATTTGTGTTCAAAATGTAAGAAGTAGAAAGTACAGTATTTGTGTTCAAATGTAAGAAGTAGAAAGTACAGGTATTTGGGTTCAAAATGTAAGAAGTAGAAAGTACAGGGATTTGAGTTCAAAATGTAAGAAGTAGAAAGTACAGGTATTTGTGTTCAACATGTAAGAAGTAGAAAGTACAGGTATTTGGGTTCAACATGTAAGAAGTAAAAGTTAAAAGTCGTCAGAAAAAGAAGAAGTGGAGTAAAGTACTGATACCAGAAAAATGTACTTAAGTACAGTAACGAAGTATTTGTACTCCACTACTTCCCACCTCTGCTAAATATTACATTTAATCTTCCCTTTCTTGAGCCGACATTAGCCTACGAGCGTCTTAAGGTTCCTCAAAGGCCTCGGCTCCATCGGTAATCTATCGAAAGAGCTCTCATTCGATTCCTGGGTTGGCTTTAAATTGGCATTTGATGGCGTAGTATTTCATTAGTGGCTGCTCTGTAGGATTCACAGCAGCACGGCTCACACAGATGTCTCATAACGAACGATCTGAAAGGCGGATCTGGGAGTTCAAAGATCTGATGATAGGAGCTAATTCTGTCCGCCAGCAGGGCTGTTAATCTTTATTTATTTAAGGAGGAAATGAGAACAAGTGCACAGTGCTCAGGGCAATGGCCACACTCTGCTAAGGCCTGCATAGCTTTCCTCTAGATCTGACAAAGAAAATGACTCAGCTAGGCTTTAAAAAAAGAGATGATTTCACTATTCTTAATTGGACATTTTACTCCAACTTCTTAGGTTTATGTACAAAAAAAATATTAGATTTCTTTTTCTTTTTTACTTTGATTTCTTATGATTGTATATATATTCTTCTTATACATACAAATGTCGATATTATTCCGACATGGAGCAACCGTCACAAAGCCCAATTTCTCACAGGATAAATATAGTATTCCGATCATTTCAATATAAAACTGTGTGGGAGTTTACCACCGACTGTAGATGTGGCGGGATGATACGTCCTTACACGTGACATGCTTCTATGTTTTTGAGAAGGGAAACTGCTGTGATGATGATGATGATTTATCTGTCGGTTGCCCTTCTGTTGAAACGCTACAGCAAAAGGTCAAGTGAAACAAAGTTCTCATACGTCTGAAACCAGCTCCAACAATGGATTTCTCACTTCAATAAATGACCTCAATCAGAATACCTTTATTAGTCCCACAGAGATCATTTACAGTCGTGATCTTCCAAGGACAAATATTACTAGTAAGGACGTCAAAGTGATTATAACTGTTTTCCACCTCAAGAGGACACTGAGTATGTCAAGTGGTGATACTAAAGCTTTAACTGTCAAATAAACAATAGCAAAAGCGTAGATTTGACAATGAAAAGAGTCTAAAACACCTCCATGAATACATCATACAATATACTTAAATACTGTGTACTGTGATGATATATAAATATGTGGATTCAACGTCTAAAGTGAATGTTCTGACGTTACCCGACAGTGAGAAAATGCACAAAAAACCCTTCAAATCTTACAGGTAGATTTAGAAAAAGATCTCTTTCTCACGAGTGGTAACTTCCCCTTTCTGTCTATGCATGATGGGAGATATCAGTGAAACTTAACTCGTCTGCATTATGCAAAGGCGTCACGGGCCCACTCCCTGCGAGATGTTTTACATATAAACCCACGCTTCAGTGCTTTAAAATGTTTCTTATTTCTGTATCCACTAAAGTAAGACTCAAAACAACAAATCCGGCTCCATGTTCAGATTACTGCGAAGCAGTTTAACTAGAAACTGTGTGAAAAGATAAAACAGGATGGTGTTTAAAACAGCTCTATGTGCCAGTAACTGATAAAGAAAAACAAGCACAACATGTACAGGAAAGCACAGACACCTCGATGAAGATAGCTTATAAGAAAATACAGAGAGGTGTAGGAAATGGTCCTAAAACTCAGATATGAAGTCATGTGACCGTGCTGTAGTTCCTTTATAGCCCAACATTAGCCACCTTTAGCTTAGCGGTGGTGACCTGAAGTCATGTGACCGTGCTGTAGTTCCTATAGCCCAACATTAGCCACCTTTAGCTTAGCGGTGGTGACGTGAAGTCATGTGACCGTGCTGTAGTTCCTTTATAGCCCAACATTAGCCACCTTTCGCTTAGAGGTGGTGACGTGAAGTCATGTGACCGTGCTATAGTTACTTTATAGCCCAACATTAGCCGCCTTTAGCTTAGCGGTGGTGACGTGAAGTCATGTGACCGTGCTATAGTTACTTTATAGCCCAACATTAGCCGCCTTTAGCTTAGCGGTGGTGACGTGAAGTCATGTGACCGTGCTGTAGTTCCTTTATAGCCCAACATTAGCCACCTTTAGCTTAGAGGTGGTGACGTGAAGTCATGTGACCGTGCTGTAGTTCCTTTATAGCCCAACATTAGCTTTTTACTTCAGAAATCATAAAGTGGTGTTAATATGTGGAGATTATCCTGCTGAACTAAACGTGTAAGTACCATAAACGTTTGTTTGACAGAGATTATTTTTGGGAAAAATTCCATTGGATTTAGTCGAGGGAACCTTTGCAAACTTCAGAGTAGCCCTAAAAAAATACGTCTTCCTGCACCAGTGTATTATGTCTTTGGCTTGTTGGGGGGAGAGGCTCTGTTAAAATGTGACAGTTTGCTTCTTTTCTCATGAACTGATATTTTAGAAAACAAAACGGAGTATGACTCAGGGCTGCGAATCAGAGGGGATTCTGGTCCAGTAGCTGCATGAGTCACAGTGACGCTCTCCGTCTGACAGCTGGGACAACTGATTACTAAATATATTGGAGGAATTGGACAATGTGGGCTTCATTTAATCTAATAAATGCTATTTGTGTACCTTTATCTAAGCAGGAGCATGTGTTGTAACAGTTATATTGATGAGTGAAGAGGAGCTGAAGAAAGTGATCACACAAGAAGTTAAAGTAAGAATTGGCAATAAAAGAATATTAAATAACATCCTATTTGAAATCACTCCCATTCATGGTTATGTTAAGTGATAGAAGTCAGCATGTGCACATTTCAGGATGATTAAAGAGTTCGACACAACGGGATTTCATGTCCCCAAATCAACCTCTTGATCCCTCTCTGGCAGACCATTAGATCAATGGTTATATAACAGGTCTTACATTTAAGCTATTGAAACGAGGTGGAAACTGCTGTGTGGAGTTCAGCCAGAGATGGAGCTGCCTCATATTTGGGCTTCATTAGAGGAGTGAGAGACACTCAAACTGTCATTAAATATAGGTCTGATGCCAATAGTACTTGTAAAGGCCCAGACACACCAAGCTGACACCAAAGAACACGTCCCGACGGACCCGACTGTTGTGTCGCCTCACATCTTCTGCGTCTTGGCCAACAGTCGCACTGGAACACACCGCAAAGACTTCAGCCGACGGCCAAGTAGCACGTACGCACTGCGCATGCGTGAGTGGCAATAACTCTCCTTACCGGCAGTAGTGTGTATTCGTCATTCAAAAGAGGCAACCGGAAGACAGACTGCGTGATATATACAAACAACAAATAGCGTGTGCGTTCCATTTTCACTCTCGTCCATCGAAAACATGTGTAGTGCGGTACTGGCGATATCAGCCCTTGGACTGTTGCTTGTGGAAGCAGATAGATAAAAATGAAAAATAATAGCCGTCTGTGTGTGCCTTCTTAATCGTTTGTTTGCGTACCTCGCTTCTCATGCACTGATTCGCTAAGCTGAACAGCCAATCAGAGTGATTTATTTTGCAGACACCTTAGTTGAATCGGGGGCGGAAGGTGTCGGCACGGCCGAAAAAGACACGACGGTGCGGGACACACCAATCTGAGTAGGGCGACAGGACGCTCATCAACGGCCAGACATCTATCGACATCTATCGATAAGTTGTTCTTTTTAAAACAAATAAAATATAGATATATGTCTTAAACAAAAAATATAAAATGTGCAAAAAAATGCTAAGATAACAATAAATACAAATGTTCAATAAAAAGATTAAAATTACATTAAATTAAGTATACACAAATAGGAAGAGAAATTCAAAATGTTCAATAGAAAGATTATGATAAAATTGAAATAGCTATAAAAGCACGATAAGTTAATGTAAGATTTTAAATAAATGTTATTTAAATAGACATACATAAAGTACAGCACGTAACAATGACAAATATGTAGAATTATTGTTATCTATGTACTAGTGTAAATAAAGATATGAATACTGAATTGCACACTTTGAGAGGCTGCTGATGGCGACGTCAGTCCAGTGATATTGAGAGTGAATGAAAGCAGGAGTAAATAAAGACTCAACAGATACAGCCGCCGTCTCCCAGTGACACTGAGACTGGGGAGGAGCTAAAGGATGCTACATGCAAACAGAGCTTTAACACGGACCTACTTTCTCATGAGAGGAGCCTTTGTGCTGCGAGCAGAGCTGCTTAGTATTAGTATCAGCAGACTGATAGCTCTGCAGATGAAGAAAAGGAGCCACTATGAACACACTGCACCTCAGGAGAGCTTCTGTTAGATGCTAACGCTGCTGCACTGTATGCTGTAGCCTCTGGTGAAGTTACACGTTATGTAACAGTCCTCAATAAACAAAACACCCTCTGGTTATCTTAGTATTTATCTTTATGAGTGGTAGTTTCAATAGAGGGATAGATCTAATGTATGTGTATATTGTACAATACTTTTATGTTATTTGATCTCTATTTTTGGATGGATCAGCTGTCACAAAACCCAATTTCCTCCCGGGGGTAATTTAATATTCTGATTCTGATATGTAACCAAATGAGCAAGTGGTTTAGGGAGGCGTGTGGCGCAGTGGACTAGTGCGTTGGTGTTCGGATCAGGGGTTCAAACCCCACTGCAGTCAGCATGTCATTGTGTCCCTGGGCAAGACACTTCACCCCAAATTGCTCCTGTGGGGATTGTCCACAGTATTGAGTATGTAGTCGCTTTGGATAAAAGCGTCTAACAAGTGACATGTCAGAACAGAAGCAAAGTGTGATACTAAATACCTATATCCAGGAAATTAGCACCAAAGAGTTTCACACCCTCAAAACGTAGCGTTCACACACACAGCTAAAACCAGGCTAGCCAATGGCATACTTAATGATATTGGTAGGTTATTTTATTATTAATATTTGTTTGTTTACATACTGTATATGTGAAGGATTATATGCAGCGAGGAGGTCAATATTGTACCTCTCGTTGCACAGTATCCCTTACTTAACAATCTCGGAAATGTCCAAATCAACCAATCATATTTCCTTCACATGAACATGAACATTATCGTGTGGTTTTTTTTCCGACAAGAGGCATCAGTACTAGTTTGAATGTTACTGTTGGATCAATTACTCAATTAACTTTGCTCATAGGTTACCCAGAAATACTTTCAAACTGCGGCTCCATGTAAGATAAGGCTAACATTTTCAGTAATGTCCCTGAATGACAGTAGCCTGTCCCATCCTGTTCCTCATGAGTTACCTGAGGGGACAGATCCAGTCTTAATGTACGAGGAGGAACAAACGCAGAATAAAAGATGGTGAAAGAAATGCACAGTGGGGGGGGGAATGGATTCTGACAAAATAGGGCCATTTCTCTCGGTCTTAAAAGTGAAGTGGTCCTTTGGGCAAAGCAGCCGGCAATTGTCTCAGACGAAAATGTGGACAGTGCTCGAGGCTTTCCTTCCCCATTTCAGATTCAGTCTCCGTCCAGAAATAACCTGCCTTTTTCCTGTAGCTCTTACCGTCCTGCACTTACAGTATGATCGAGCTAGCTGGTCACATATGGATGAGTCAGGATATAAGAATATATGTTCGTTTTAAAAGCAAATGTGTGTGGCTTTGGTCGGCGCATTACAATAACCCTGCTATGTGATGTATAGACTCTTCTTCTACATTATTCTGGCTGCTTGAAACTGTCAAATGAGTCTCCTTATCGTTAAAATGCTGCTACTGATGTGTGCTTTACTCTACATTGAATGTGTTAGCTTAAACTATATTTCAGCCTTTTATCTGCACCTTCACCTTTGCTGTAATGCTGTACATTTCCCCGTTGCAGGACTTATAAGAAATGTCCGATTTTGATTCTTAAAGTAAGATGTTTCTTTTCAAATGTACACATAGTGTTAATACAGTATGCCAGGTGGGGTTAGCTACATGCTATATGATGTCAAATTGTAAAGATTTAGGAAACAATAAGACTATGTATTTACAAAAACTCACAACACATTGATAGGTGTAGTCTTTGTGCGGGAACTTATTTAAAGTAGAGCTTCATTTAACGAACAAGACTTTATCTGAAGAAGTGAGCCCTTTCTTAGGGTCGGAGACTTCTGTAAACGAGTTAAAAAACGCCTTAAAAAAACCATCTTGCAGGAAGGAAACAAACTAAGAATGACGTGCCGAACATATGAGGAACTGAGAAGTGCAATTCAAGCTTTGCACATTTCTGAACAATCTTTAAAAGATGTCAATTGCGGGAAGAAAAAAAAAAAAAAGTTGGTGGTATTTCCCAATAACATCTCGACTGGAACGCTGCCATGCGGTCGGATTTTTCCACTAGCTGTTGAAATCAGAGGAAAGTGTGTTCTCTCTTCTTATGCAAATGTAATAAGAACTCAGATGTAGCTCTGTGTTTCCTGAGCTCCTCATCTCTCTCTCTCTCTCTCTCTCTCTGCTGGACCCCTGGTCAGACAGCTGACTTGTATATTATATACAGACACAGTATGAAATTAAAGTACTTCATCACATGCAAACTGTCTTAAAGTAGTCCTGCACGCTGTTAGCATGGAGGGGGAGGGTTTTCATCTCACATGGACAGAAGGGAAAGCAGAAGGCCCTAAGATAAAGATTCTGTTCAACTGGATATCCTGTAGCTACAGTTCTCTGAAAATGTGTTGTGATGATCTGCACGTTAATCTACCTGCGTGTCTGGCGAAGCACATTCAAATAATTTATGATCCAAACGGGATGATAGGTCACACAAAGCTGAGTGGTACTTTTCTAAAAGGGGACAAACGAAGTGTTGTTGAGGATCAGAATATTTAGTTTATAACAAGGGGGAATTGGGTTTTGTGATTGTAGCTCCATCTTAAAATAAAACGGAAAAAAAGTCGTAAAAATATTCATATGAACATAAGAATTTAAACTAAAAATGTGGAATAAAAAAATTAAATAACACCTTCAAAAATAGGTATGGACACAAACAAAGTTCAAGGAAAAATGTGGATTCATAAATGAAAGAAAAAAGAAATATATATGGATGAACATAAGAAGTTAAAGTAAAAATGTGCAATCAAATCAAAATTAAATAGATTTAACAAATGTTTATAAACATAATAAATTGAAGTACAAATGTGGATTAAATTATAATACAAATATAAATATTTTTGTTAACATATGTCAAAGTAAAAATGTTCATACAAAAACAAGAAGTAAAAGAAATATTGTAAAATATAAAAATTGAATTAAATGTATTTAAATATACATAAAAGGAGGAGGCTGTGGCTCAGTGGATAGTGCGCTGAACTTCGAATCAGGGGGTAGCAAGTTCGAGTCCCACTGCAGTCAGCATGTCCCTGAGAAACTTCACCCCAAATTGCTCCTGTGGGGATTGTCCACAGTACTGAATGTAAGCGTCTAACAAGTGACATGTAATGTAATGTAATAAAAAGAACCTTGAAACCTGTGGCCTTTCAGTAAAAGTAGCAGCAACCTTTGAGCTAAAGGTAAGTTCTTAAAGTCAGAAAAGATGTCTTTAGTATTTAGCAACACAGAGAAAATGTGAAGCTTTCTCTCAATCCTCTGCCTCTTCATCCTGCTCGTCATCACTGTGACGCTCAACAAAGGGATTATGATGATTGTATTTCAATCTAAAGAGATTCTCTGAGCAGGAGATGTACTCTCTAATATCTTATCTCATCAAGGTCACAGTGACATAAACGCTTTTTAAGCAACCAGGAAGCACGAGGCTTTGAATAAGCTCCTGAAGCCTCGGGGTTGGCACTTTAGATATTTCATAACGGAACAAAAAGCTTCTCTGGCCACTTTAATCACGGGAACTTTTGTGCAGTCAAATACATGCATTGCTCCTTTAAAATACTCTGCAACAGAGAGGAGCTCGAGCTAACGTTTAGCTGTTTTGGTTCCACGTGTAATTAGCATGGGTGTCGTCACATGACGCATGGTGTTGTGGATTTGAGGCTAAAGCCCGGGGCTACTGATATTTGGGTATTTTAACGAGGGTTTTACAGTTACATTTGACAAGTATATGATAGTGTAAAATATAGAAAAAATAACATGTTTTTGAATCTAAGATGAAGACATAACACTGTAGATTTAATCGTCTGATATATTGACATATTTAATATTTATTTATATATGTTATATTATTTTTTAAATGTATAATATTTTTGAAAAATAGGTAATTTTGGGACTGAACATTTTTGAATCTTTTTATTTGATTTTATATATTTCATTTTATTTTAATAATCATTTAAAAAAATCGATGGCGCAGTTTTGGCAATGAACAGCTAAAGGCTTAGGCTTTCTGAATAAGCAATGTAAATAAGACATTAAATTAATATAAAATAGTGAGAGAAGATATAGAAACAAAAGAATGCAGGAGAATTATGCAAGAATAAGATCAAATGTAAAATCAAACCCTGTATGTGATTTTAATGTTATTAAAGCACTACTTATATCCTACAGATGTTTTCTGTTAGACTCAAACTAAACACCTTCCTTACCTCGTGTAACCATGTTTAATTCAACGCACTACGGATATGATTTACTACACAGGAAATAAAAACAGCAAGAGCAGACTTTCCAGCAGCGCATCGTCATGAGTAATACAGACATGTCTTGACATTTGAATCGAATACCTTGGTTTCACTTACCTTGAGGACTTCTCCACGCTTGAAACTAAGCTCGTCATCAGCAGTGGCTTTGAAATCGTATTTTGCTATGGCCTCCATGCTTGTAGTGGTTGCTGGAGAGAAAAAAAAAAATCACTTGCTTGTCTTTGGTTGTGTTTCAGGGGGTGAATAAAAAATAAAAACACGTATCCAGGCTCCTGTGGCCAGATAATATCCTCCGAGTCTCTCCTCCCGTCTATGACCCGCTCCTTTAGGGCTGAGACCTCACATACAGGTCACAGGAAGGTACCTGCAAACAACAAACAAGATGCAATTAGCCGCAAATATATAGAGGAAAAATGATGTGTAAAGGTTTTGAGCTACAGTGTAGTTGTAGGCAATGAACAACTTAAGCTCCAACAACAATGCAACATACTTTACACTCAAGACATAAAGAAAAATACATTAAATAGTGCGAGAAAAGTGAATTTTAAGACCTCATCGCCACTTGGAGTTTGAACCGGTTACATTGGCGACACACTTTACCTCACATTTACTACAGTGTTTCCCCTACCATTGTCTTGGAGGGGCGCTGCGCCCCGCCAACGGAGCCCCGCGCACCCCCTGAAATTCAAGGTGTTTTTTTTTATATATATATATATATATATATATATATATATATATATATAGCACCAAATTGCAACTAATCTATATCTACTGTCACTTTTCACATTGAACATGTGCTCTTTTATTAAATAAACTAAACGCTTTCATTTTAAGTTGTGAGTTTAGTGTTTTTGACCCTAAGAAAAACTGATGCATTAATCAATAACAATAATCCACAGCTCCTCTCTCTGCTCCAGAGGATTTAAAAAATATATATCCCAAATTCATGATCATATAGTATATCTAATTGAATCTAATCTAATATAAAGTACAGGTTATTGGGAGCTGCAAGGATATCCAGGCCCAAAACTCGTATTTACTATGATTCTTATTTTTAAAAGGTAAATGAGAATTAATCGCAATTGCAAAAATCATTCAAAATAACTTATATTTTCCAAATCCAGCACAAATACTAATGTCAAACATATGTGTAAAAGTGTTTAGGTCTACAGGCTACAGCTGCAGTTGATCTGACCAACTATAATAAGAGGATAAGAGGACATTGATGCCAAATTCACTCGTTCAATCAATAGTAACTCGTAGTGACTTTCTTGACAGCCTGCCACCTGGCCTGGAGACGGATAAGTCACTCAGTATCCTTCTTAAAGCTGACAGTGATACGCCGGCTAAACCTACAGTTGCTGAGTTAAATGAATAAAGCAGTGTTATCTCATTAAGTTGTTCTCCAATATTCCACCGTGTAGCTCTGATAGCTCTCACACCAATAAAGCCCTGCATCGAATAACACCGGACAGATAGAAAACTAAAAAACAGTGGCAAATTATCTATTTCTTTAAAAAAACAATCCATGTTTTTCTTCTGCTGGATAATCATTTAATATGTTAGCGTCACAGTACAGACGATCAGTGGTGGAATACTGTGTACTCTGTTATAATGTTATTCTACTGTATTATTGATGTAAAAAGTACAATATTTCCCTCTGAAAATAGATATCCTTCAAATAAAGTACAATTTTGAGGTAATTCACCTGAGAATTATCATGTTATACTTCTTCTACTCCACTACATTTTAGAAAGCCAATATTGTAATTTTTACTCCACTACCTTCATCCTATACTTGACTAAAGTTATTAGCAAATCAATTGATAAAATCGGTGAATTAATACCTATTTGTCATATCATTATAGGTTAAGATATCCCCCAGCAGTATACAAAGTAATTACAATAAGCTCGACACTAAGCAAACTCATTAAAAGATCAAAAATAATCCAGTAATGTAGTATAAATGATTCAGGAATGGGCCATTATGTTTTAATGTTTGGTATTTTAAGTATATTTGGATGTCAATACTTTTCTACTGTACTTATGTAAGGTTTAAATGCAGGACTGTTACTTGTTATTGTCTCTTTTACCTAAGTATACAATTTGAATACTCTGCTGCAGGTACAGGACAGCTGTCTAGTCATTTGACGTAACGGTACGTATTAAAATGTAGCCTACAGCATTTGTTTACAGCAATACAACTGTCAACAACACCATGAAGACAGACAAACAACAAAGCACACAGGGACAGAAGTACATCAGTGAAGACAAAGTGAAGAAAAGGGAAGCTGAAGACGAAAGGGAAGCCATAACCCTGAAGCATTTACAACCTTCTCACGGTCCTTTACAGTCAAAACTATGGCAGAAATATACAATTTATCACATTTTAAGCTCACATTCTCACGGTTTTTCACGCCACTTGGAGCAGATCTTGAGAGCTTCTTCCATCTCTGCACTTTACTCATATAAGGCTTTGAATGCAGGACTTGTACTTGTTATTTATACAATTTAGTAATGCCTCTTAAGCTACATCAGTGAAGACAAAGTAAAGAAAAGGGAAGCTGAAGACGAAAGGGAAGCAGTCTGCCACAACCCTGAAGCTTTTATAACCTGCTCATGATTCTTTAAAGTCAAAACTATGGCAGAAATATACAATTCAGAGCATTTTAAGCTCACATTTTAACAGTTGTCTCACGCCCCTTCACGAGTTTATGGCCCTTATTTACATCATTAGGGTCTAAAAAGTTGTAAAATGTGCTTTTGAGTTTGATAGGCTTGACAAGCATAATGTCCACTGCCTTCTAGTCTGTATCTTTGTATTAAACTATGGCAGAAATATACATTTGAAAGCATATTTAGCTCTAGTTATTGACTGTCTTTCACACCACTTCTATATAATTTAAGCACTTCTTCCACCTCTGCAATACGTTAATACTTTACTCACATAAGGTTTTGAATGCAGAACATATACAACCTTCTCATGATTCTTCAGTCAAAACCATGGCACAAATATACGATTTTTAGCTCACATTTTGACTGTTTTTAACGCCACTTTGGGACAGCCACAACCCTCAATCATTTACAACCTTCTCATGATTCTTTACGGTCAAAACTATGGCAAAAATATAACATGTTTCGATCACATTTTGACTGTTTTCCACACCACTCGGAGCGGATCGATTCCGTTCCAGCTAACAGAGAGCTAGCATGCCGGCTAACGGTCGTACAACAATAACTGCGATGCGGTGTGACTACTAAACTTAACATATGTATATTAAACCAGGCAAAACGGGCACATTAACGCTGACACTACTCACCACAAGTGACCAGTGGGAATACACACGAGCTAAAGCGGGAGGCCTACGAGCTAGCTTCACGTTGGCAGATGTGAAAAGGCAGAAAACACCTTTTTTTTCGTAACGCTAGCTGTTGTTGCTAGCTCAGTTAGCCCGCAGCTAAGCTAATTGAAGCAAAGACCTCCAGGAAGTGAAGCCGACCGTTGAGGCAGATTTTTGAAATTGGCACAGTGGCCATAAAGCGGTGCTACAGCTTCCGTGACGTCATAATGGCCCAAATAGACTTGTTCCCCATTGATTTACATTGGGGAAAGTCTATCAGAATCAGAATATAGGGGACATTTAACAGCAAAAGTGAAGATAGAGACAACTAATAAAACACTATTAGATAAGGGAATGCAAATAGTATTAAATAAAAACGTTTTTTTCCAATTTAAAACTAACATTCGTGATACATTTCTCCAATTTACATATTGTCAAGTCAGTGGATTGGAGAGTATTCTGTTTTATTCTGTAAATGTTTTATAATGTTTAAATACTACTCTGAATATAGGTATTGTTTACTGAGAATATGTATGTATTGTTTTTAAATTGTAAAATGTTTGCCTTTATCTTAATTTGTATTTTTTCTATTTCACATATTCCATAACACTGTTTATCGTTTTTTTCACCTTTTAAATAATGTCCCAATTTGGCATTAATTAAGTATACCATTCATTTGACTGACAGATAGCAGCAGATTGTAGGCGGGGCTTAAGATAAACCTCCACTGCGCATGCTCAATGGGCCCACATACGGGTACTTTCTGAATCTACAGTCGCTCCTTTTTGGGGCTTCAAGCGCCTCTGAGCAGCTCTCATAGGAATGAACGGCATCCTCCACCAGTTCTTTTAAACATCCATGCACTGAACTTGACTAGCCTGCGTCGGGTAAAGGAAACACTGCAAAACTTTAAAGAGAAAAGCATAAAAAACTCACCACTCAGAATATATTCCGTTTCGATGCTGCCACCGTAACAAAACCCTGTATGGTCTTTCAAATCCACTCCCTGCTTCTTCCTCTGGAGAGGCAACAAAACGCTGTAATGTCTCAGGCTGATCGTCCTACATGTAGCTGCTAGCAGAAGGGTTTTATTCCGCTTCCTTCCCCGAGAACAGGGAGGGTCTGCCCGCTGTTGTGACTGGAGCTCCTCCCTGTCAGTCTTACCACCATGGACTGTTACTTATTTATTTATTAAGCTTACTGTATTTATTTATTTTCCTGACATGTGTATAGTTTACTTTACTGCATTACTTGCCAGAGGTGGGAAGCAACTAAGTAGATTTACTCAAGTACTGTATTTAAGTTACATCTTGAGGTACTTGTACGTTACTTGAGTATTTCCATGTTATGCTACTTCTACTCCACTACAGTTCAGAGGTAAATGGTGTACTTTTACTCCACTACATGTACCTAATACCTTTAGTTACTTCACAGATGTGGATGAATGATGTGAAATCTAATCAAGTGTTAAATCAGACTTTAGTTCCACCTGGAGTAAACTCACAAGCTACCCTGCAGTATACAAAGTCATTCAAACTAGCTGCTCCTTTACCAGCTTTGATAACACTTTAATGATCAATCATTATAAAAACATATCATATATATTATTCTGAAATGGACCAATCTGCACAATGACTACTTTTACTGTCGCTACTTTAACTATATTTTGATGAGAATACTTTTCTACTTTTACTTGAGTAACATTTTTGAATGCAGGACTTTTACTGTAACAGAGTATTCCTACACTCTGGTACTTCTACTTTTACTCAAGTACAAGATCTGAGTACTTCTACTTTTACTCAAGTACAAGACCTGAGTACTTCTACTTTTACTCAAGTACAAGATCTGAGTACTTCTACTTTTACTCAAGTACAAGCTCTGGGTGCTTCTACTTGTACTCAAGTACTAGCTCTGAGTGCTTCTACTTTTAAGTACAAGATCTAAGTGTGAACACTTAAGTAAAGTTGAAGTACCTCAAATTTGTACTAAAATAGCCTACAGTACTTGTTTAAATGTAGTTATTTACATCCCAGCACCACTGGTGTTTACCGCTGTCCTCAACTGGCTTGACTTATCCCTGTGATTATTATAAGCAGCTTAATACTAATACCAAATAATAGTATGTACTTTATGACATAGATCTATCTATACAGTGTTGGAAGACGTACAAACATGATTCACTTAAGTAAAAGTAATAGTAGATTATATAATTGTAATTAACTCATTGACAGATTACTTTACATCAGACTTTTATAGCTGCTCTCCTCTTTCCATCTAGATTCAGGGAGACTCAAATTAGAGGGCAAGACAACATCAATTATTCCATTTCATGCATTAAATATTTAGTTAGTGTGGCAAAATAAGGCAAGATGGAACATCAGATAAAATGCGGTTAGGCCATCCTGATGCTGTAATATACGACAAGGCTGAAAAATAACACAGCGCTTTGACATAGAAGTAAACCATGCATTAGGGACAAAAACGGCACCATATGCAATCATATTATTCACAAACTCATGATTGATGCCTGGACATGAAGCTAAATGTGCTGTAAATGTGCACCAAATGTATTATTTTAATGATTTCTGGAACAATGTATTGAAAGAAGTGGTCCTATAGTACATTCAATTGTATTCTTTCTGCTTTGTTGAACCCAAATTGCGTTTTGTAGCATGTTAACACGGATGTGCACATGAGTTAAACATAGAATACATCTCTAAAAGGTATTGAATTATCAACAGTTGAATGATATATATCTATAGAGTTATTTATTTTTTACAGAATACCCAATATAAATATACAGAATAAGTAAGAATACACTGTAATACACAAATCTACTAATACAAAATATGAACAAAGGCTACTATACCCTATTTATTTGACATCTGCTTGACATGGCTATAGGAGGGTGCGTTTAAATACCTGGACAATGCTGACACCTAGTGGAGAAGTCTAACATCTAAATGCAGCTTTTGCAATATGACATGTTACTTATGATTACTGACAATATACTGTAGAATACAAGCTTACAATGCTGCTTATTAATAATACAAACTAAATGGTATAGCATTTTTATTTCACAGGATGCAACTCAAAGTGCTATGACACCTTGGCGATAAAAACATAAAATAAGATAGCATTTAATATAAGTTAGAGGCTATAATATAATAGTACAAATGCAGCATGTGTACCCGATTACAGACATGATATATACATGTTACACACACTATATTCATACATGATTAATACAATATACACATAGTATTACATGGAATAGAGGGAGGTAAATAGAAAAGAGAATAAATAGAAATAAATAAGACAAAAGTTAATCACTGATAACCCAAACAGTCAAAGTAAGACAGAAATGAGACAAAATGATTAAACAGAAAATATGATAAAATCAAAATGTGATTTAAAAATACAAATATATATAATTAAAAAAATGAAATATAAAAAATTACAAAATTAGAAATGACACTTTTTGTTTGAAAATGGAAATCAAACAAATAAACAAAGAACAATAGAACGTGTGTACCGCTTATTGTAAGCTAAGTACAATTTGGTATTCAGCCTCTGTTTCAATAATTGTAAATCATGCAAATTCCCGTCAGAGGTTCATAGGATGTGCATTGGTATTATGGGATGATACATCTTTTCATAATATGATGTACAGGACTCACAGTAATGAAGCTCAGCGCAAGTTCAACCCGGAAGGCCGTCTTTACTCATTCATTTACTATTTCCATGTTACTACTCTCTCTCCTCTCAATAAGTGATCGGGGGCGTCACTCCCCAGCTTAACCAATCACTTCGCTCTATTCTCACAAGCCTATCATAGCGCTCTGCTAACCCTTTTAAATCTGCTCTCCCCTCTGACAGCTGTCATTTCAGGTGACTCGACGCAACCCTCCTCCACCCCTTTCACCTCCTGTCCCTCTGAATCCAGGGTCAAGCTAAGCCCCTCCCCTTCAGACCGACCCCAACCATCCATTCACCACCACCAGGGTCAAGCTAAGCCCCTCCCCTTCAGACCGACCCCAACTATCCATTCACCACCACCAGGGTCAAGCTAAGCCCCTCCCCTTCAGACCGACCCCAACTGTCCATTCACCACCACCAGGGTCAAGCTAAGCCCCTCCCCTTCAGACCGACCCCAACCATCCATTCACCACCACCAGGGTCAAGCTAAGCCACTCCCCTTCAGACCGACCCCAACTATCCATTCACCACCACCAGGGTCAAGCTAAGCCACTCCCCTTCAGACCGAACCCAACCATCCATTGACCACCACCAGGGTCAAGCTAAGCCACTCCCCTTCAGACCGACCCCAACCATCCATTCACCACCACCAGGGTCAAGCTAAGCCCCTCCCCTTCAGACCGACCCCAACCATCCATTTACCACCACCAGGGTCAAGCTAAGCCACTCCCCTTCAGACCGACCCCAACCATCCATTCACCACCACCAGTGTCTAGACCCCGGGGGGTTTCCTCGGATCGGCTCTCCCCTCCCGAATGATACTCCTGCACAACGGGGCCTAATCGCCAAAACTCCATTACATTCATTTGTGTATTCCTGGCAATAAACATGTGTTCTTATCAAACCCGTCTCTCCTGATTGAAAAGCCACACGGTGCTGCAGGGGATAAAGATGGACATGTACTCTTTTAACAAGGAGACACCTCTCTCTCTCTGTCCTTCAAATTAAAATATCTTTATTGACATGAACATAATGACATTGTGAAAGCATTGTCCAAATTATGGAAATTACAACATGCATCTATACATAAACCTTTGGAGACTATGTGTGTTTGTGCATTTTGAACAAAAAGCAGAATTAACATGTTTTTTATTCACAAGGAAAACAAACACATTCAAGTAAAAACGTCCCTTCAACCCTCATGCCATTTCCTCACACCTTAATGTGACAAACAGGCTATAGATTATTGTGCAGTATATATACCCATATAACGTGGAAGAATAAGAGAGGAGAGAGCTGGTGTAAATAAAGCCGTTCAGTTTCTCTCTCTCTCTCTCTCTCTCTCTCTCTCTCTCTCTCTCTCTCTCTCTCTCTCTCTCTCTCTCTCTCTCTTTCTTTCGTTGGCTTTTTCTTTTTTAGTGCGAAGCAGGAGAACAAACAGCCTCTCTGCACGTTGAGCTCTTTTTGAGTGGATTTTAGTTTTATTTCCTTTACAATGCTCTTCATTCAGTCTTACTGGACTTGCTCAAAACAGATATATTATATATTATTATTACTTTAAAGAAAGACCACGAAAGGCTCTTTGGGATGGACTTTGAAATCATTTCAAATGCATCTTTTTCGCCCTTCAGTTCGGCTGAGAAAACAGAAGGTAGGTTGTTTTGTTTCTCTAACAATGCTTTGGCTTTAGTGAAGTACCTGCTTTTAGCTTTTGTTGATGTTCTGAGTGGCTGCCTTCAAGGTTTATTGCAACTTATTGTGAGTCGCTTTGGTTTGAGTGTGAGCCAAAGGAAACGTAGGGAAGTGTTCTCACCATTTCTGAATTGATTGTCAGACTCAACACACATTGTTAGTGCTTCGTCACAGATGTAAAAATATGTGTTGAATCAGTTAATCAGATGTTTTGTTTGGATTGATTTATGATGATATCCTGTTTGTTTCCTCAGAGTATGAGCAGTACACCAACGGGCTCATGCCAAGCATCTTTGGTGTCATCTGTTTCCTCGGGATCTTTGGAAACTCTATCGTCATCTACACCATTGTGAAGAAAACCAAGTTCTGCTCGCAGCAAACAGTACCAGACATCTTTATCTTCAGCCTGTCCATCGCAGACCTCCTCTTTCTCCTCGGCATGCCGTTTCTCATCCACCAGCTCCTGGGTAACGGGTCGTGGTGCTTCGGGGGCACCATGTGCACCGTCATCACCGCTCTGGACTCTAACAGCCAGATTGTTAGCACCTACATCCTGACTGTGATGACTCTAGATCGCTACCTGGCAACGGTTCACCCTATTCGCTTCAAACATGTCCGAACGCCCTTCGTAGCCGGGGCGGCGGTGGCTCTGGTTTGGGTTTTTTCTCTTCTCTCCATCACTCCAGTCTGGATGTATACAGGACTCATGCGTCGGAAGGATGGCTCAGTTGGATGCGCCTTATTGCTGCCCAACCCAGCGACAGACACATACTGGTTCACCCTCTACCAGTTCTTCTTGGCCTTCGCTCTACCATGGCTGATCATCTGTGGGGTTTTCTTCAAGATTCTCCAGAATATGTCCGCTACAGTTGCTCCCTTGCCCCAGCGCAGCCTGAGGGTTCGGACCAGAAAGGTGACCCGTATGGCGGTGGTTATCTGCCTGGCATTCTTCATCTGCTGGGCCCCGTATTACATCCTGCAGCTGGCCCACCTCGGAGTACAGCGGCCCACTTTTGCTTTTCAGTACGCCTATAACATTGCCATCAGCATGGGCTATGCTAACAGCTGCATCAACCCGTTTATCTACATCGTGTTGAGTGAAACCTTTAAGAGGAAGTTCATTGTGGCCGTGCAGCCGTCCCACTGCAGGGTCTTCAGAGTGGCCCCTGCTGCTCTGGCTGATGGCAGCATGAGTCTGAGGTTGGCTCCTGACAGCTCTCAACCCTCTCAGTCAGCAAGGGAACTGCTTCAGAACATGCTGCCTGTCACTGTGGCTGTGCACTGAAGTGGAGACTTGACTGGCAACAGCCAACCACCAACCGCTATCTCCAAAGGTCAATCGCCAACAGCTTTTGCCAATAGCCAACCGTCAACAGCAATTGCCAATGGCTTGACCGAATCTGTCATGGTTTTGGATTTATGTTGCCATTTTCCGGTTTTATTTTCAAATTCTGTTCTCCCTTTGTCTGGTCTTCCTTCCTGTGTTTGCCCTCCTGTGTCTGATTGTCTATTTGTGTTTCTGCCTCCCCTGCCCAGCTGTGTATTCTCCTGTGATTCCCCTTCTGTGTATTTAGTCTTGTCTTCTCCTTTGCTCCATGTTCGGTCGTCGTATTTTCGTCAATGTTCCCTGCCTATCTGTGAGTTTGTTCCCTGCCTGTCTGTGAGTTTGTTCCCTGCCTGTCTGTGAGTTTGTTCCCTGCCTGTCTGTGAGTGTGTCCCCTGCCTGTCTGTGAGCTTTTTGAATAAAGCTCGCCTTTTGTTATTACTTCTTGGTTCCCTTTTTTACTGGATTTGGGTCCTCATACCAGAACCCTGACAGAATCACCAATGGCCAACTGCCAACCACCATCAGCAACAGCTATTTCCAACTGCGAACCGCCAATCGTCCACTGTGCCAACAACTATTGCCAATGGCCAACCGCCAACTCCCCATTGGTGCCAACAGCTTTTACCAATAGCCCGACCACAATAGGCAATGGTTGACCGCCAATGGCCACCTGCCATTTCTGACTGCTGCTTATCCCTCAGGAAACACCTGTTTACATGAATACATATGAATACATAATGTCCATTACAAATGCTGGGGTGGAAGAAGTACACACAACCTTTATTAAAGTAATACTACTAATACCAAACTGAAAACAAAAAAAGCTTATGAATACGTTTTCCAAAAAAAATGTTCCCTGTCAGTGTTTTACTATTATGATTGTGTTGGATGTGCAATTTTCATTTTACTGCTGTACATGTGTAAGGCTGTTTTCAGCTTCCTTTTTTTGCAATGGATCCATGATGCCTTGATTGAAAATGTTGATTTAATCTGATAACGAGGAACACTTTCTCAAAACCAGAGGTGGAAGAAGTACTCAGATCTTGTAATTGAGTAAAAGTAGAAGCACTGCTCCTAACACTAGGATGGGTCAAATGCAGAGAAACCGTTTCGTTACTAGTACCTGTACTACGTAATGACAATAAAAGTAAAAAAGATAAAGAAAAGTATTGGCATCAAAATATAGTTAAAGTAGCGACAGTACTCAGATCTTGTACTTGAGTAAAAGTAGAAGTACTGAGATATTGTACATGAGTAAAAGTAGAAGTACTCAGATCTAGTACTTGAGTAAAAGTAGAAGTACTCAGATCTTGTACTTAAGTAAAAGTAGAAGCACTCAGATCTTGTACTTGAGTAAAAGTAGAAGTACTCAGATCTTGTACTTTAGTAAAAGTAGAAGTACTCAGATCTTGTACTTGAGTAAAAGTAGAAGTACTCAGATCTTGTACTTGAGTAAAAGTAGAAGTACCAGAGTGTAGGAATACTCTGTTACAGTCAAAGTCCTGCATTCAAAATGTTCCTCAAGTAAAAGTATAAAAGTATTCTCATCAAAATATAGTGAAAGTAGCGACAGTAAAAGTAGTCATTGTGCAGATTGGTCCATTTCAGAATAATATATATGATATGTTTTATAATGATTGATCATTAAAGTGTTCTCAAAGCTGGTAAAGGTGCAGCTAGTTTGAATGGCTTTGTATACTGCAGGGTAGCTTGTGGATTTACTCCAGGTGGAACTAAAGACTGATTTAACACTTGATTATATTTCACATCATTCATCCAGATCTGTGAAGTAACTAAAGGGATTAAATACATGTAGTGGAGGAAAAGTACACCATTTACCTCTGAACTGTAGTGGAGTAGAAAGTAGCAACAAATGGAAATACTCAAGTAAAGTACAAGTACCTCGAAATTGGTGTTGAAGCACAGTTCTTGAGTAAATGCGACTCTACTGACCTTTAAAGTACATTTTTATGCCAAGCGGTGATATATTCTTTGACATTTCAAGGCATGTGAGTAATTGTTTAGCAATTTAGTCCAACATTTGTCTAAAAGGGTAACAAGGAACAGTAAATGGCACCTTCTGTCTGCTGATGGTAAATTGCTCTGGGTAAACAATTAAATTAATCATTATTGTACCTCTTTAAATGTTTTAAAGTCCAATATGTTATTTTTCCAACTTGCACAATGGCACTAATCACTGCAAACCTCCACATAACATTTGTTTATATGATAAATATTATTCATAAATATCTTTCAAACAACATGTAATTGCTCTCTAATGTTGCAATCAGTATATTTGTGCTCCATAATTACCGTGCATGTCATTATGTCTGCCTATTATTCAGTGTTTGGCCCAGATATAGCCGCGGCACTAATAGACACATCCTTTGTGCCAATCATAGAATCCATCTCATTCACATTCAAATGTATGCGCCTACTGCAGCTCATCATTATTCACAATGTTGTATTTTATGTATGTTATGGCATTTTCTTTACACTGAGTTTTCCTGGGACACTGCATGCATATTTAACAGTTGAGAAATGTCAAAATATTTGTTATTCAGCGGCTGCAACACCATTAAAGCGTGCACAAAGAGCTCGAGGCATTATCAGGCTGAATGTACATACTGCTCCTTACACTCGATGTGACTCGTGCTCTATTTGAACAATTTCTCTGACTAAGTGACGACAGATTGCAAAGTCTCACAGAAGCGAGGACAAAAAGTCGCGTTGGGAAATCTGTATCGAAGCCAATCCCATCAGTTCCTGTTTTGTGATGCTGTGAAGGGTCTGTGTGTCTTTCAATATCCATTGTGATGCAGCTTTAAAATCCTCCACGAGATAAAGACATCTAATGTGAAAGGTCAAATTCAGTTCACTCTTATTGTTGTATTTTCAGTGTATCATTGACTTTATTGGATGTTTTCAATTGTACGAATAAAAAGGACAACTTCTAAAGTTTTGAACTCATTAAAATGTGTCAGTCGATCCCCTGCGGTTGCATATCAAGGTAAGAACATTTGAACCAGAAATATCCACATGAGCATTTCTCCAGACTCAAAGCGGGGGAAATCAGCCGAGCTGCTCAGGGGGAAGGCTCAGCATCATCGCTTATCTAAATGTCAGATGGCGGCAAATCAACGCATCACCCTTTATCTTGAAAAGAACAGCGGTGTGGAATAAAAGACAGGATTACACGGCATAAACATCCTAAATCCGTAACAATCCCTACTGAGAGATTATCTTTGAATAGTAATATCTGTGTCACAAATCTGCATGACGTCTATAATGACATGGATGCTTATCTGTCCCTTTGTCTCTGCCTGAACCAAAGCCACAGTTATCCTCTTTTTCTATTGCAAGTTGACATATAATAATAAAGCTTTATTTACATAGCACTTTTCATACAACACATGCAGCTCAAAGCGCTTTACAAAATGACACATCACAAGTAATAAATAACTAAAAACAAACAACAAGAAATTCCCTCAGATCATCTGCCAAGAATGATATACAGTAGGCCGCTGATGTTCAGGTGTATATCAGTGTGTAGTGTCTCTACTTTAAAGAGTCCTCTCCTGCTGATGTTCAGGTGTATATCAGTGTGTAGTGTCTCTACTTTAAAGAGTCCTCTCCTGCTGATATTCAGGTGTATCATAGTATGTAGTGTCTCTACTTTAAAGAGTCCTCTCCTGCTGATGTTCAGGTGTATATCAGTATTTAGTGTCTCTACTTTAAAGAGTCCTCTCCTGCTGATGTTCAGGTGTATATCAGTATGTAGTGTCTCTACTTTAAAGAGTCCTCTCCTGCTGATGTTCAGGTGTATATCAGTGTGTAGTGTCTCTACTTTAAAGAGTCCTCTCCTGCTGATGTTCAGGTGTATATCAGTATGTAGTGTCTCTACTTTAAAGAGTCCTCTCCTGCTGATGTTCAGGTGTATATCAGTATGTAGTGTCTCTACTTTAAAGAGTCCTCTCCTGCTGATGTTCAGGTGTATATCAGTATGTAGTGTCTCTACTTTAAAGAGTCCTCTCCTGCTGATGTTCAGGTGTATATCAGTATGTAGTGTCTCTACTTTAAAGATTCCTCTCCTGCTGATGTTCAGGTGTATATCAGTATGTAGTGTCTCTACTTTAAAGAGTCCTCTCCTGCTGATGTTCAGGTGTATATCAGTATGTAGTGTCTCTACTTTAAAGAGTCCCTCTGCTGATGTTCAGGTGTATATCAGTATGTAGTGTCTCTACTTTAAAGAGTCCTCTCCTGCTGATGCTCAGGTGTATATCAGTATGTAGTGTCTCTACTTTAAAGAGTCCTCTCCTGCTGATGCTCAGGTGTATATCAGTATGTAGTGTCTCTACTTTAAAGAGTCCTCTCCTGCTGATGTTCAGGTTTATATCAGTATGTAGTGTCTCTACTTTAAAGAGTCCTCTCCTGCTGATGTCCAGGTGCTCTGTTGTGATTGGTCAACCGCTTAGAGATGTCCCGCCCCTTAGCCTATCATGAACAATGTGTTGGAGCGCTAGCCAATATGAGCGTGAGTGTTACAGAGTGATGTCACTATGTTCTGGAAGTCAACAAAGGAGTCCAATGGAGGGGTTTCAGGCAGGGTGTGTGTGAGAGAAACTCCCTCACTAACTTGAGATTTGAGCCTTTACAGACAATTTACATGCACAGAACATACTTAACACACTACAGGGAACGGAAACCCCCCAAAAGCACAATAGAGACCCTTTAATAATTCCCCTCGAGCAACACACACTTCAGGAAATAGGAAGCAATTCCAGTAAAGAAAGTTCACTTGGAAAACTTCTGGGAAAAAATCCAACATTTCGGACAGGTACCAGATACAAGAAGTGTCTCTTGCTGTTCTTAGATTCAGATTTCAAAGCTCAATTTCGTTGTAAGGGTGTGAACTCTATAGAGCAGCAAGTCATGTTACATCATTGAGCCGGCATTTATTTTTCAAGGTTCAAAAGATATATAAAAGTGTATGAGATAGAAAAAAGGCCCAAGGCACTGGTGTGCTCCTGGTTTGAGTGCTGATCAGAGCGACTGTTTGAAGTGATGGTTAATAATTCACGTTGAAAAGTCAATCAAACAACAAAGACAAAGATACAAAGATCAGAGAAAACACAAAGACAAGGAGAACAAGACACGAATCCAAAGAAGAGATGAAAACATTCCACAAACAGACCAAGACGTTAACGCAGAGAAACAAAACAATACTAAACACAATGTGCAAAACACAGACAAATAGATTCAATTCACCAAAAACAGATGCAAAACTAAAACTAATTTCCCCTCCTCGACTCCTCGGTCCTCCGGTAGTGACCCGGAAATGGATTTCAACGCGCCATGTTGAAGGACATCTCATTTCTCTAAATGCACTTCGAGGACCGAGCATCGAGCAGGCTCTCTGGAGGAGCTATAATCGGGTAATATTCCAGTCTCTGATAGTTACGTTATTATGAGAGTGCTCTCATACTTGTTTGATTCTGAAATTGTAGGCTATATATTTATATAAATATATATGTGTGTGTGTGTGTGTGTGTCCACATCTGTAGCCTGTTATTGTCTCATTATACCGCACTGTGAATGAATTAAAAGTAAATATATAAGTCATCATGAACACATCTGTCCATCAGACAGAGGGCTGCTGAGCCTCCTGTCATCATCATCATCAAATGACCGCTCAGAGGAGAGGATTTCTCATTTCTCTAACCGCCTGCTGCTTCCCCTCCTCTCTCCTCGGTTCCCCTCCTCGATTCCTCCGCTCGCATCTCCTGTGGGTGGGACTAAGGCCCAATCCCAAACCACGCCCTACACCCTACACCCTACACACTCCCCCTCCGTGACGTAGTGAACTCCGTGGAGTGACACTCGCAGCTCAACGAGGCTCCCTCCTGTCAGATGGAGGGAGTAAATACAGCGGAAAGCTTTGGGACAAACTCCCCTCTCTCCGGCAGAAACAGGAGACACCGTAACTGTTTGTAACAACGCTCTCAAATCAGCATCTCTTAGACAAAACATTAAAATGAATAACTAAAATAAAACTCCAAACATCTTTAATTGTGTCTGACATTTATAAGGCGTGTGGCGCAGTGGGTAGTGCGTTGGTGTTCGGAACAGGTTCAAACCCCACTGCATTCAGCATGTCGTTGTGTCCCTGAGACACTTCACCCCAAATTGCTCCTGTGGGGATTGTCCACAGTATTGAGTATGTAAGTCGCTTTGGATAAAAGCGTCTAACAAGTGACATGTAATGTAATACGCCTCTTAGTTTTTGCAACAGTCTGTAAATATACACAACTTTATAATAAAATGCACACATTTACCTTTTTCTAGACTGAACACAGGTATGATCCCAAGTTAAAAACATATGAGGTTATCATGAGGTTGTTAACATCGCAGTTTATCAGTGGATGTTTGCTGGAACTACTTGTAAACAGCGTGTTTCCTGACGGACACACAGCGTAGAGACCGGTCAGGTAGAGACCGGTCAGGTAGAGACCGGTCTCCAGTCAGCACCGATGCAGACTCGCTGTTTGAGGGCTTGATAGCCCACTCCCCCTCCACACCGCTCCACACTCGTTGGTTTGGAACAGCACTTAATGTGGCGGACCCTCCGCGCGAACGCGCAAACGGAGGGGTAGGGTGTAGGGCGTGGTTTGGGATTGGGCCTAAAACACGAGGATAGGAGTCGAGGAGGGGAATTAGAGAAATGAGAAAGGCCCAAAGACACACAAAAAACAATTACAATGTCACGCTAAACAACCAGAAAGTGATGCAAAATAACAACAAAGAGACACAAAACAACAACAAAGACACAAAACAACAACAAAGAGACACAAAACAACCATAAAATCGCAATAAACAACCATAGATGGAGATAAAAAAAAACACAAGGACACAAAACAGCAAAACGATACAAAAGCCTGGTTGTTTGTGTTGTTGCCTCTTTATGATCTTCTCCCCCACACAGTTCCCATCGATAATCTGTACATGGATTTATGATCTCAGCAGGTTTGAAAGGGCCGACACACACTCGGCTTTAAAAGATGAACTGTGGAGAAAAGATGAAAACACGACTTTGTTTTGATGGAAACGAAGATGGAGGATACATAATCTCACACTGGTTATGACTTATCTTGGATTTTGAACATCCCATAAATAAAACATTTCCAAGCCCAGTGCTTCTCTCCCGTGGCGGTTGGTTCGGATATGATGAAACAAACTAACTTTGGCTTTTATCCCAACCCAAAGACAGAAAAGTGTCCCTACTGTTATGAACATGATCATTTCAGTGCACATTGGGGGGTCGGTCTTTTTACTCATTTGATTTCCGCAATGAAGCATTCAGAATAGGATTTTCTTGGCAACTCGATGCGTTTCATTTCTCCTCCGCTCCTACGCAGTTGTGTCTGAGAGCAGAAAGCTTTTTCTTGCTTTGAGAAACCGTCTCTTTAATTTCTAAACCCATTCAAGCTAATTTCAGATGATTGATAAATAGAAAAATTAGACATGCAACATTTTCATCACTCACTGCCAAGACATTAAACTATCCTTTGTTACTGTCAAAATAAAAGAGACAATCACCTTCTTTTAAACATGAAAAGGCATTAAATATACCAAAAACAATTTCAAAAATAAATTAATAAGTTGATATAATGTGACATAAATTAAAAATGTTTGCCTTTTAATTCAATATTACTTTTAAACACATATTTATTTATTTTTGTTGACTTCTAAATATATAACTTATTTTTCTGTTTTCTATTCAATAATAAGAGTTGTTTTTATACATTTTATTTAACGTATTTCTGCATTAGTTCCATTTTTTATTTGTTGCAGGTGAATTAGGAAGAGAAATGAAAAGGGGAAATATATTTCTGTAATAAATCCATAAATAAAGAAATGACGTACATTTAATAATAAATACATAAAGATGCATATAAAATAAATACAAAATGAAATGAATGTGGTGAAATACGTGAAAGCCATTAAACAAATCAGTTAGACGTTTCTCTGTGTAATTTATTATAGAAGCAATAAATACAAAACCGGCACAATTATCCCGTAAACAAAAAAGCAATCATTTCATGTCATTGTGGGGGGTGCCTTCATGATGCAATAGATAAAGGAGGGCCTCTTATATGACACATAACCACCTTCCCTTTCAACTGTGTGTAAGAACACCCGTTGGTGATGGTGAGCACAGCAGCCAAGGCCTCCGGATATTAAAATAGCCATCATCCTTACACCAATCTCAATGTGAGCAAGAACTGCAATCACCCTCTCTGTAATGACTTGGTCCGGAGGCTTGGACCCGTCTCCAGGCCCCAAACGAACACCTGCATGCTGACTTTATTCAGGTGTGTGGAGCCGACTCTCTTTCCTATTATTTTTCAGAGCAGTATTATATCAGCTTGCATAAGGCTTGATTTAATTTCAAACAATCAACACCTTCACTCCTCTTTGTTCCAGCAACAGGTGTTGGAGAATGATGAAGAACATCCATTAATATGTCTCAAATCGTATATATTAAAAGGGCCTATATGGACAAATAAACCAGTTTCACGGAATATTTTGACATTTGGAAGCTTCTTTTATTTTTTAGGTTAAAAAAAACACAAAACAGAGAGATATTTCATGGTTAAATTAGACAATTTATAGACCTACCACTCTGATATTGGTGGTAAATAGGTAGCCAGTTAGCTTAGCCTAGCATAATGATTGGAAATATACAACCCAGTCTCACGGCATTTCGTGTTATAGTCACAAAATTAATTTAATCTATTGATTCGTGTTCACCAACACGATTTTCACATTTCTTTCGTGTCACACAGAACGATTTTAAAAGCAATGTATTTCTATTGGTAGTGTGTTTCGTGCCTGCAACAAGTCTTTTTGTCCGGTCGGGTCTTGGAAGACCAGAAGCTGTGTGGTTCATAAAAACATTTTCTTACTCAATATCTTACCCTAAGCCTAACTCTAACCCTTTTATTTTAAATTGTATAATGTCTGAGTTTTTTTGCCGTCCGCGAGGAAAAGAAATAGCTCAGAGCCTCAGAATACTGAAATCTGTATTATTTTAAATCTGTTTTTCCTTCTAATTTGTTATTATTTACATTGCTTTTAAAATCGTTCTGTGTGACACGAAAAAAATGGCGAAATTGTGTTGGTGAACACGAATCAATAGATTAATTTCGTGACAATAACACGAAATGCCGTGAGACTGTGTTGAAATATAGGGGAACAGCTAGCCTAGCCTAGCTCTGTCAAAAGGTAACAAATGTATACCTCTAAATCAGTAGCTAACATGTCCTGTCCTTCCTTGACATCGAGTAATGTGGACTGTAATGCTAAGCTAATGAGTATCTTAACTTGTTAACAACAAAGCTAACCGACTGATAGCTCTAACTCTATACCTACAACTCCTATGTCTGTATGGTAAGAAGCTAGAGCTAGCAGCCCGTTAGCTTAGTTTAGCATAACGTTTGGAAAACTTTAAGGTAATAAATCTTTCATTATTTCGGCACATCACCCCCCAAAAAATAGCAAATTGTGTTTTTACACTTAGTATGGATTGATCCAAAAACACAACTTGTTAATTAAATCTTGCTGAGCAAAGCTAACGACTGCTAGCTCTAGTTTTAAATTTGCTGCATTGTGTTTTGCAAATCAGCTAATTTAAGAGTGTGTTAAAGAGTTTAATGAGAAGATTTTACCACCCTAAGGATATCAAACAATATAATATACTATAATATATATAGGTAATTCATCTGTGAGTTTAAGACATGTTGTAAAATAGTTTTTGTTACCTTTGATAGAACTAGGCTAGATTAGCTTGTTAGCCATGCCATGCTAGTGTCAATCTATTCCTTAATGTATTAATTAACACTGTATACACATATGGCGTGTGGCGCAGTGGATAGAGCCTTGCTGGATAGAGGCTTGGTGTTCGGATCAGGGGAGCACAGGTTCAAACCCCACTGCAGTCAGCATGTCGTTGTGTCCCTGGGCAAGACACTTCACCCCAAATTGCTCCTATGGGGATTGCCCAAAGTATTGAGTATGTAAGTCGCTTTGGATAAAAGCGTCTAACAAGTAACATGTAATATGGTAACAGAACTATATTAAATAGGCAGTTTTCCACAAAAATATGGAAGAAATCCCAATAAATGAACCAATAAATTGTGCTCTAGCTGTTGAGAAAACCACAAACATGTATTTGTGAATTTATTCAAATGCTGTGCTTGTGCCCGTTCAACTAAATAATGAATTGACACAACTACTTAATTCCACACTCACACACAGTGAATATTAAGTCTTATAAACAGATGGGGAAGTGCTGAGGTCAAGCTTGCCTTATCTAAATAGAAATGACCCATTCATTACTTAGTGCTATCAGCACCAACACGTGTAAGTGGAGATAACAGAGAATTATGATTCTGTACATGTCGCAGGAAGATGCATCAGCCACATCCAGGCTGATAATGTAGTCTCGTTTTTCTCCACTTCGCCTGAACCTCTGGAAGCGTGGATTCAGAATCAGAATCGGTTTAATTACCAAGTAGGTTTACACACAAGAGGAATTAGCTTTGGTATATAGACCCCCTCCTGGACCCCCTGCAGTTCGCCTACAGAGCCAACAGGTCTGTGGACGACGCTGTCAACATGGCCCTTCACTTCCTCCTCCAGCACCTGGACACAGCAGGAACCTACCCCAGGATCCTGTTTGTGGACTTCAGCTCCGCATTCAACACCATCATCCCGGCTCTGCTGCAGGACAAGCTCTCCCAGCTGCACGTGCCCGACTCCACCTGCAGGTGGATCACAGACTTCCTGTCTGACAGGAAGCAGCACGTGAGGCTGGGGAAACACGTCTCTGACCCCCGGACCATCAGCACCGGTTCCCCTAAAGGCTGTGTTCTTTCACCTCTGCTCTTCTCCCTGTACACCAACAGCTGCACCTCCAGTCACCAGTCTGTCAAGCTCCTGAAGTTCAGACGACACCACCCTCATCGGACTCATCTCTGGTGGGGACGAGTCTGCCTACAGGTGGGAGATGGACCATCTGGTGACCTGGTGTAGGGACAACCACCTGGAGCTCAACGCCCTCAAGACAGTGGAGATGGTTGTGGACTTTAGGAAGAATGCAGCCCCCCCCCGCCCTCATCACTCTGTTTGACTCCCCAATAACTGCTGTGAAGTCTTTCCGCTTCCTGGGCACCATCATCGCCCAGGACCTCAAATGGGAGCAGAACATCTGCTCCCTCACCAAAAAAGCACAGCAGAGGATGTTCTTCCTGAGGCAGCTGAAGAAATTCAACCTGCCAAAGACAATGATGGTGAACTTCTACACCTCCATCATCGAGTCCATCCTCACCACCTCCATCACCATCTGGTACGCCGCAGCCACAGCCAAGGATAAGGGTAGGCTGTCACAACGGTGTTGACAGTGACCCGAGAGGACAGAACAATCCAGAACTTAATGAGCGGTAGTTTATGCCTTACAAGTGAGGGCGTTTGACTATTCTAGAAACTACCCCCAGGTAGTGCTTGAAGTGTGGGGGAAAAGGGCCAGTCCTACTTTATTGACATGCATTCTGGGTATAGTAACTACAATTGACCAGAGTACACTAAGCACTAGGCTACATGAATAAAGATAACCTTCCACTTAAACGGGAGAATAAAAAACAGACAAACACAAGTGTATAAACCATAAAAGCCCCATTGGAGCAGCAGCCACACTCCATACAGTCTGGGCCCCCAGGGGTCTCGTTTGTCCAAACCTGCCTGGTTTTATTCCAGTCTGAATGTGTTAGAATGCGTGGAAAAAGGTAGGACCCAAATGCAGAATACAAAAAAAAAAAAAAAGGTAAAAAGGTCTAGGAACAAAAAGCGAGCTTTATTTTAAAAGCTGATGAACAAAAACATGGCATGAATCAAACAGGTAGCAACAACACAAGAACTGACCGTGACCAACATGGAGGGAGACAGGAAAGACAATGAACCGACAAGGAACACAGGGGAAGACAAGTCTAAATACAAAGAGGGGTAATCACAGGACGAGACACAGCTGGGCAGGGGAGGCAGAAACACAAGGGCAACAGGTGAACACAATCAGACAATCAGACACAGGAGGGAAAACACAGGAAGGAAGACACAGGAAGGAAGACACAGGGAGAACAGAAATTCAACATAAAATCATGACAAGACAGACGACTAAGAAGTGACAGAAAACTAGGATTGTGACAGAATGTGTAGCTAGCGCCCTGAGGTGTGAGCAGGATTCCTAACCGACATGTTCCCAGGGAACCCCAAAGTTTAGATACTTTAAACTTAGTTTTGAAAAAACAAATGGGAGAGACAGTGAACATTAAAAAACATTTATTGAAAAATATGATATTACATTTTTAATTATAAATACATTTTAATATTACATTTATTGTTTAAAAACAAGAGTTGTTGAAGAGGATGCAGTGCTCAGTACGGCGGATTACGTCCATTTCCACCTGGAAGAAGAAACATTTTATTAGGCCAAAGGAAGTCCGATTTATCACCAATACATCATGCAAGTCAGAGTTGGTCCAATGTCAGGAAATAGATTCACATAAGTCATAATTTAACCTTTTAAATTGTATACCCCGTTTATCTAGGCCCTTTTTGTTTATATGTCACACTGGGACTGCAGGAAACGGTATCTCGAGATTTCTGGATGTATAACACGTGTAGTAATTTTGACAATAAAGCTGACTCTGAATGCCAAGTGATAAGATTTATTTTGTTCTCAATTGAAAGAATACATACAGCAACTCGTCTACTTTATCTGTTCCTTCAACAAATGGTACAGGTGGAGGGGTGAAGTTGCCCTAGACTGCCAACGAAAGCTTTATTTGCGCCCTCTGGTGGAAAGAATTAGGACGTGGCCATAATGCTGACTACAAAATTGATTCAAATGGTAGTTTTAATATGTTAGCAATTTAGCAGGAGACAAAGGCAAGTGTAATCCCCAATTTAAAGTTTAAAAGAGGTAATCAGATTACTGGTAAAAAATATATATTTGGACAACACTATATTTTAAAATATAAATATATTAGAGATACTGCCTGCAATTTGATTTATTTTTATTCAGGCTAGTTCTTTCTTTTATGTAGCAGGTTAACACCTGATTAATTCAACAAAAACACTTTGTTTGCTTTCAAAGCGTATATTGTAGTAAAACAGCTCTTGTAAACTTGTTTTATCCTCTAGTCTTTGCCAATCATTTAAGACACCTTTTTTATATTAAACAATGTATTAAACTAAACCCGAATCTGCGCTGATGAGTGGGCTTTCCTCACTGAAATCTCCTCCTCGCTGTTGGGGTTCTGTTTGGACCTCCGAGTTCACGGTTTCTTTAACTGGGTCGGTATGATGTGGGCGGACTCTACAGGGCTGGTATGGGTTCAGATACGCTAGGAGCCTGAGCATGGGGGTGGATGAAACGTCTGTGTCGACCGGTTGCATGTGAGGGCGGGGCATGATGTATGCTGGAACCTCCATATAGGGATTGGGAGGAGGGAACGGGGGCATCACTACAGAGCCCCCTAGGGACATGGAGAAGAAAAAAAAAAATTTGGTTGAAATTGCGATATCTTGCAAAACCCCTTCGCGAGATCTCGCAAAACCCCTTCGCGAGATCTCACGAGATCTCGCAAAACCCCTTCGCGAGATCTCGCAAAACCCCTTCGCGAGATCTCGCGAGATCCGCAAAACCCCTTCGCGAGATCTCGCAAAACCCCTTCGCGAGATCTCGCAAAACCCCTTCGCGAGATCTCGCAAAACCCCTTCGCGAGATCTCGCAAAACCCCTTCGCGAGATCTCGCAAAACCCCTTCGCGAGATCTCGCAGATCCGCAAAACCCCTTCGCGAGATCTCGCAAAACCCCTTCGCGAGATCTCGCAAAACCCCTTCGCGAGATCTCGCCAGATCCCGCAAAACCCCTTCGCGAGATCTTGCAAAACCCCTTCGCGAGATCTCGCGAGACCTCGCAAAACCCCTTCGCGAGATCTCGCAAAACCCCTTCGCGAGATCTCGCAAAACCCCTTCGCGAGATCTCGCAAAACCCCTTCGCGAGATCTCGCAAAACCCCTTCGCGAGATCTCGCAAAACCCCTTCGCGAGATCTCGCAAAACCCCTTCGTGAGATCTCGCGAGATCCCGCAAAACCCCTTCGCGAGATCTCGCAAAACCCCTTCGCGAGATCTCGCAAAAGATCTCGCGAGATCTCGCAAAACCCCTTCGCGAGATCTCGCAAAATATATCGCGAGATCTCGTGAAAGACCTCGCGAGATCTCGTCATTGCGTCTCTATCCTATGAAGAACAACCTAACTCTATGAGAACAACACTTATGGCGGAGAAATCGAAAAGTAAACGTGAAACGTCTGTGTCAGCGCCTCAATAATGCCGTGACTGACATTTTCATCTGAAGCGGGAGGTCAAACGGTAGGTAACCACTTCATTTTTACAAACACATTATTTTTACAAATATTTGTATTTTGATGAAGTCAACGGTGGGTGACTGACTACGTGAGACTTAACGTTACACAGGCTGCCGGTGAGCAGTGTGGCAGGTTGCTGCGGTGGGTTTAACAACCATCAACCGTGACTAATAGCAGTGTTAGTTAAATCATCACGTATTTGCGTGTGTGAGCTAATGGATACTTACTATGAGCTAAGGGAATTTAAAGTACTGTACCTGTGCTGTTTGCATTTCTGTCTAAAAATCAAAATCACATCGTACAAGGAAAAACTTCCAGAAAAAGGAAAAACCCCACAGTTTAAAGGGGAAAAAAATGGGAGAAACCTCAGGGAGAGCAACAGAGGAGGGATCCCTCTCCCAGGACGGACAGACGTGCAATAGATGCCGTGTGTAAATTGAGAAGATAATACATTTACAACATAGGTAGTCCAAATGTTTGGAAATGCATGTGTCTATAATAAGAAGATGAATCCCCGAGGATATCCATCCAGGACTTATGATCCAGGACCACAGCAACAGGCACAGCCATGACTCAAGATCCAGGGCTCGCGATCCAGGACTCAGGACCACAGCAACAGGATCAGCCACGACTCAGGGTCCCGGCGTAGATAGACACCAAAAAGAAATTTGGGGAAGCTGGGTTATTCGGAACATGAGAGTACACAGGTACAGACAGAGAGAAGGAAGAAGTAAAGTAAAGTGTCCCCCGACAAACTAAGCCTATAGCAGCTAAACTAGGGGCTGAATCTAATCAGCCCTAACTATAAGCTTTATCAAAAAGGAAGGTCTTAAGCGCACTCTTAAAAACGGATAGGGTGTCTGCCGCCCGAACACAAACTGGAAGCTGATTCCACAAATGTGGAGCTTGATATGAAAAGGCTCTGGCTCCCATTGTACTTTTAGAGACTCTAGGAACAACCAACAACCCTGCATTCTTGGAACGCAATGCCCTAGTAGGACAGTAGGGTATAATGAGTTCTTTAAGGTAAGATGGCGCCTGCCCATTAAGGGCTTTGTAGGCGAGAAGAAGAATTTTAAATTCTATCCTATGTTCTATAGGGAGCCAGTGTAAGGCAGCCAGAACAGGAGTAATGTGGTCCCTTTTTCCTAACTCTGGTTAGTACACGTGCTGCAGCATTTTGAATCAGCTGAAGCGACTTAACTGACTTCTTGGTACACCCTGATAATAGAGAGTTACAATAATCTAGCCTTGAAGTAACAAATGCATGGACTAGTTTCTCTGCATCGTTTTGAGGCAAGATATGCCTGATTTTTGCAATGTTACGTAGATGGAAGTAGGCGGTCCTTGAAATAGATTTTATGTGGGCGTTAAAGGATAAATCCTGATCAAATATAACACCAAGATTCCTTACAGTCTCACTGGAGGCCAAATTAATGCCATCCATAGTTAGTATATCTTTAGATAATTTGTTTCGTAGATTCTTTGGGCCGAGTACAATAACTTCAGTTTTGGCCGTGTTTAACATCAAAAAGTTTAAAGTCATCCACGTTTTTAAGTCCTTAAGGCAGTCTTGAATTTTATTTAGATGATTAATTTCATCAGGCTTGATTGATAAATATAGTTGAGTATCATCCGCATAACAATGAAACTGTACAGAATGATTCCTTATAATATTGCCTAACGGAAGCATATATAATGTGAACAAAATAGGTCCAAGCACTGAGCCCTGTGGCACTCCATGGCTAACTTTGGTTTGCATGGAAGATTTATCGTTGACACATACAAACTGAGAGCGTTCAGATAGATAGGACCTAAACCAGCCTAAAGCAGTTCCCTTTATGCCAACTAAGTGCTCTAGTCTTTGCAATAGGATATCATGGTCGATAGTATCAAATGCAGCACTGAGATCGAGTAAGACAAGAATAGAGACAAGTCCTTTGTCTGAGGCTATTAGAAGGTCATTTGTGACTTTAACCAGAGCTGTCTCTGTGCTATGATGTGTTCTAAAGCCAGACTGAAAATCTTCAAATAAATCATTGTTTTTAAGTAATCACACAACTGTTTTGCGACCGCTTTCTCAAGAATTTTTGAGAGGAACGGAAGATTAGAAATAGGTCTATAGTTGGCTAAAACCTCTGGATCGAGGTTGTGCTTTTTAAGAAGCGGTTTTATCACTGCTACTTTAAATGATTGTGGAACATAGCCCGATAATAAAGACATATTCATAATATTTAATAAACAGGTGCTAATTAATGGAAAAACTTCCTTTAACAGCTTAGTTGGAATCGGGTCTAAGATACACGTTGATGGTTTAGAAGAAAGAATCATTGAATTCAATTGTTCAAGGTTTATGGCTGAAAAGCATTCTAATTTACTATCTAGTGTAATATTAGAACTTACGTTTCCGGGAGCTGTTGATAACACTATACTGGTCGAAGGCAAGAGGTCATTAATTTTGTTTCTAAGAGTAACAATTTTATCGTTAAAAAAGCACATAAAATCATTACTACTGAGTGCTATGGGAATAGAAGGCTCAGTAGAGCTGTGGCTCTCTGTCAGCCTGGCTACAGTGCTGAAAAGAAATCTTGCATTATTCTTATTCTCATCTATTAATGAAGAGTAGTAAGCTGCTCTCGCTTTACGCAGTGCTTTCTTATATTCATTGAGAGTAATATGCCAAATTAAACGAGATTCTTCGAGTTTAGTGGAACGCCATATCCTTTCAAGTTGTCTCGACTTTTGCTTTATTTTGCGAGTTTCGGCATTATGCCATGGAGCTAGTCTATGTTGTTTTATTTTCTTCTTTTTCAAAGGAGCAACAGAGTCTAATTTTATTCGCAGCGCATCTGTAGCACTATCAACAACATGATCAATTTGGGGTGGTGTACATTTTGTATAAGTTTCCTCCCTTACATGCAGACATGCTATCAAGTTAAGTATTGGTGGAATCTCTTCTTTAAATTTGGCTATAGCACTAACAGATAGGTTTCTGCTGCAGGAACTTTTGACTAATGGTTTGTAGTCTAGTAACAGTACTTCAAAAGTTACTAAGAAATGGTCGGATAAAGCAGGATTATGCGGTTCGACTAATAGTTGCTCAATTTCAATACCATAAGTCAGAACAAGGTCGAGAGTGTGATTATAGCAGTGGGTTGGTTTATTTACACTCTGACGGAAACCAATAGAGTCTAATATAGAGTTAAATGCAACAGTAAGGCTATTTTTATCATCGTCAACATGAATATTAAAGTCACCTACGATAATTACTTTATCTGTTTTAAGAACCAAAGTTGATAAAAACTCAGAGAATTCTGTTAAGAATTCTGAATAAGGACCTGGTGCACGGTACACTGTAACAAATAAGATTGGATGCAAAGTTTCCAGGTCGGATGCGTAAGACTAAAAACAAGACTTTCAAAGGAGGTATAATTTAATTTTGGTTTAGTATTGATAAGTAAATTTGAGTCAAAGATGGCTGCAACTCCACCTCCTCGGCCTGTGCCTCGAGCAATATGAGTATTGATATGGCTGGGTGGAGTGGCTTCATTTATGCTGACATATTCTTCATGTCTCAACCAAGTTTCAGTGAGACAGCAAATATCAATATTATAATCTGATATTAAATCATTTACCAATATTGCTTTAGATGCTAGAGATCTTATATTTAAGAGACCACATTTAATCTTCCTGTTTTGTTGCACTGTAGTAGTTGTTACATTTACTTTTATTAGGTTATTATGTATGACACCTCTATTAGGCTTCATCTTAAATTGTCCTTGGGCAGACACACACACCGTTAATATTGGGTATTTTATTGGGTTCGGGATTCCTATGGATGACTGCCCAGGAGAGAGCGCAGAGAAGCGTGTAAGACTGCGACTCCGCCTCCTGGTCTCAACTCCAGTTTGTCATGGATTAAGTCCACAAATCCCTGAAATGTTTGCCGAAATGAGATGTGCACCTTCCAAAGTAGGATGAATGCCGTCTCTCTTAATCAGACCAGGTTTTCCCCAGAAGGCTGTCCAATTATTTACGAAGCCCACATCGTTTGCTGGGCACCACCAAGACAACCAGCGCTGAAATGATGATATGCGGCTATACATGTCGTCATTGATCAGATTGGGGAGGGGACCAGAGAAAATTACGGTGTCCGACATTGTTTTAGCATATCTACACACCGACGCCACATTAAGTTTAGTGCATTCTGATTGGCGTAAACGAACATCATTACCACCGACGTGAATAACAATCCTACTGTATTTACGTTTATTTTTAGCCAGCAGTTTAAGATGCGCCTCAACGTCGCCCGCTCTGGCCCCCGGAATGCATGTGACTGTGGAGGCTTTGGTCTCTAAATTCACGTATCTCATAATAGAGCTACCAATAACCAGAGTTGACTCCTCAGCGGGTGCCTCGCTGAGTGGGGAAAATTTGTTAGATACGTGAACGGGTTGGTGGGGACCTGTGGGTCTCCTGTAATGCCTCTTCTGAACAGTCACCCAGTCTCCCTGCTGCTCGGGAGTTGTCGGGGGACGGCTAGTAGGAGCTACCTCTTGCCGGTCCGCACCGACTAACATGGGCTTTACTGTAGCTGAGTTACTTTCTAAAATGCGGAGCCGGGCTTCTATGGCTATGATTCCCGCCTCCAACCTAACAACTATACTACATTTAACACATGTATCGGTACCAGTAAAGGAGGTAGGGAAGTAACCAAACATGAGACAGGTAGAGCAGGAAATAGCACCCGAGGGTGGGGAAGGAGCCATGGCTAGCTATCAAGCTAAAGTAGCTACCGTTAGCAAACCCGAAAAGAGTGTAGGCAACTGTGGAGTTACAGTCGCTAAGAGAAGGAGAGTTGTGGGTGCTTAAGCTGTAGTAACGTGTGATTACAACGTCAGGCAGTTGCCGTGATCAAGAGTTTTAAAACGATCGATTTAAGTTAAGATAAAACAAGCCATACTTTTGAAAAACAAGCCATACTTTTGGTTATTATAGTGGTGCAGGATAGACAATTCTCTCAAAATAAGCCATACATGAGAGCCACGAAGCAACCATTTGATTTATTAACTTATCAAAATAAGCAGTCATTGTTTTCAAGTTTATTGCATGTATAATAAATGAGTATTTTGTCCAATTAAAAGTAAGAAGCAGAGTTTTTTCGGTGGTTCAGCAGACTGAGAGGCAGAGATACTTCGCAGTGAATGAATCAATCCAGCTTTCAAACCAGCCTGCAGCCAAACTACCCCTTCTCCCGCCTTAACTGCACTATATCATAAATATTTTATACAATTTAATTTGCGACAAATGAGATGACGATAGCTGGATGTAATTTATTTTGAATGCGATGTAGTCGTGGAGATTGCTGGCGCTGTAGTTCAATTTTCAGAAACCATTTGTAGAATACGCTCCTAGCTCATATCCCATTACCTAACATTAACCTATGCCATTTTGTGTACACTTTCCATCCAAAATAGTTTGCAGTACCATGAATATGAGTGTGTTACCAGTCTCGTGTACAACTTCGCTTGCCTCATAACTTTCTTCTGGTTTGATGAAACGGCATGCAGAAGGAGCCGCATGCAGGACGTTTCACTCTCTGCAAAGAAAGGGTTGATCAGAATGGTTTCTACTGTTATACACAAGGTTGTTATTTAAAATAGTTCTAAAAGCATATGTACTGTAGTTTAACATCCCAACCTTCAACATGATGCTCACTTAAGAAGGAGACTTACATTATGGTTGGTGAGTTGTTTATCCTGTAAATCATACAGATGTTGAAAGTTACACAATTACATAACAGTACATTCAATTCCTGCAGAAAAAAAAGAAAAGACTACACCAGTGTTATATGTTAAAATCAAAGATATCCTTAAAATGAACAGTAACAGTTTTTATTTGGCCACCTGAACTAGGAAGCATCCCTTTAGTGTAGCGTCACGGTTATCGTCAGCCACATGTTGACGATACACCTTTTAGATCCTGGACGTTGTTAACTGAAGATTGTAGCTAGATTTTAGTAATTGGATGTCTGGATCTTAGTTAACAGACATAATGCTAAGCAAACTAGCTGCCACACACTTTTAATGACGGTATATTATTTTGGAGAGGATGAAAACCTCTTGAACATCTAGCTCTCAAGTTGTCAGATAAACAATCAGAGAAAACATTAGCCTTTAGCTAGCAGCCGTTCCACCCTGTTTCTGCTAGGGAAAACACAATGAACGGTTTTGACCTGATTCACTCATAGATGCCATTTGTTTTTTGAGAAAAGGAGACTTTTGTGAAAATGACAAACTCAAATTATCTGCGACGCCACCAAACTCATCCTTTGAGAGCCCCCTAGTGGCAGAGAATAATTTATCGTCATTTAAGGAATCTAACAGATTCACTGTTGATCCAGTCACTGCCTTTCATTTTCATTAAAACTATTATCTCATATCTACTGTGTGAGTGTACAAAGACATGAGCAAAATAGTGCTTTCTACCTTCAGTGAATATTTGTTATGATCCAGTTGATCAGGTTTCAGTGCAGAGCCACAGCTCAGCTGAGGTTTATCTCACTTTTATGAGGTTTTCTCTTCTCTAGCGATCCCTGCAGTTTACAGTCCCTGTCCTCCATGTTTCTTCATCCAGCAGTATCCCTTAATGTAGTATTTTAAATTATCTTTCTATGGGTATTGTAGCATGAAATACGCTCTCTGTTTTTAAGGCTGCTTGTTGGCAAATAATATTTCTTCCAGGAGGGATGTTTTGCAAGTATTTGATATAACAAAATGTAGTGAGTATACAAACAGGGTAGTATTGATTTCATTAGGGAGTTAAAAAAAACTAGAAATGTCTTTCAGGGTATATGAAAATCACTAGGATTCATCCTCTGGGAACCATGAATATCTAACATTTAATGGCAATCTGTCTTATATGCATTACCATATTTAATAGAATGGCTAAACTAGATTAACTAGACTCTGTGGATGTTCAGTCTTTCTCAGGTACTACCACCCGCCGACGCTGGGAAACACAACCGTACAGATCCTCCCTCAGGCTGGAGATCTGCTCGGGGAAACAGGAGCGAGGTGGCGGCGGGATACGCTCTCAACGCCTCCCCGAAACCGTCATCCATTGCACTCGAGAGAGGCCGCTCCTCTGCATGCTGCTGATGCTCGGGACGTTATGGATGGGCTACACCCTGTACCAGTTCAAAAGGAGGTACGTGCAGCGCTGCCACACTCATCAGATAATCACTGCAGGAGTTTCAATCTTGTTTGGGTGAGATCTCGTACGAACACTGCTGAGTTGGGGCCTCGACTCTAAAGATTATCTGGAGTGACGGTGCTTTCAGGAACTTTCCAGACAGCTCTCACAAAGCTCCCGTTTCTGTCGAAGCTTCTGTTCCAGCCTATGATTTAATAAGCATTAATATTCTACTTCTGATTGCCCCCAGTAATCAAATCAACCTCAAAGCCGGATTCAATTGTGTAAGCAAAAGGCAGACTGAGGTACTTGAGCAGTGTCAGGATTGCAGCCATTGTCCTTGTCTTGTCTAAAGTAATTGTATTCCTCTCTATTTGTCTCTCCTCGCTCATCTCCTCTTTCTTAATTTCTTTCTTTCTTTCTTTCTCTCCTTTTCTCTTTCAGCCCCTTCCTGCATGTCAAAGTGAGGGAGGTGTTGTCGGACTGCGCTCTGCCGATCTCAGTGCTCATGTTCTCCTTCATCGGCTCCTACATTTTCAGTGACATTGACCGTAAGTATCATAACTTACTTTCTAGATGCTAAAGGGACTGGAGTCTAGTTATTCTGTTTTATATCGGTATGCAATATACAGATAAATATATTAGATTATATACAGTACATATATTTTACAGATTTTTTAAACCCCAGCTGTCATAACACGGCAAAAAGTGACATTGTAACACATTGTAAGATCAAATCATTCACATGGTAATTTTGAAAAACATGTCTCTAATTCAGATTTGATAGATTTCTAAATGTATTGCATTATAAAAAAGCAAACCTCATATTCTAGTGATGTCACTATGTTACAGAAGTTAACAAAGAAGTCCAATGGAGGTGTTTCAGGCAGGGGGGGAGTGTATGGGATAGAAACTCCCCCTGGAGGGAACACAGGGATTTTAGCCTTTGCAGACCGTTTACATGCACCAAAACATAAATAACACACTACAGGAAAGAGAAACCCCCCAAAAGCACAATAAGGCCCCATTAAATATGTTATATTTAAAAGCTCGTCTTTTTGTTCATCATTGAACTAAGAGAGTTGAATGTGAGTCAAAAGATTGGAAATGCTAAAATCATCACAATTGTCTTTGCAGAAAATATACAGAACTTCTCAGAACTACTACAGTCAATATCTGTTCCCTCCCTCGACGCCACATGCACAGGCACATATTTCTCCTCACAGCTCTTAATGAATAATGAAGTGATTAGCAGTTGTGTTACTGTAATGTTAACTAGGGCGAACATGTCTTAGGGAAAGAATAGTTGATTTATAACATCTGCATGTGCATTAACATTTCTTTGAACTTACATAATGTGAGTTCATTGTAACACATAGGCCCGTGTGCTTGTTAGGTCATATTGGAAATAATGATGGCCCTTTGCTATAAAAGAAAAATCTGTATCCTCGATCAAAGCACAGCATTTGTTTGATTCACAACATTGCATTAAATATGAAAAATGAGGGAAAGTAATTGTAAGGAAGCTGTTAGTGGTTGCTAGTCAGCTATATCTTTTTTGCTCGGGGTGTGTATTCACTTTAGGGCTTCGGACTCTGGTCCAAATCTGGTGAAGGGCCCAAACTTATTGTGTGTTTACCTCCAAAACACACTGTCTAACCGCAGGGCCTCCTCTATTGGTGCCTTTATTGTCTTTTTATGTTATTTAATCAAGGCACAGGCCAAACCACATGGGAGATAGTCAGTTGTTATCCTCTATTGTTTAGCATCATTTTGAGTCTCCATTCATTGTTGCCAAGGCAGCAGCTGTTCTCCAGGGGTCGGACGCAGAAACACAGAGACAAGCGCCAACCCTCAAGTGAATTTAAATTTAAGTGCCGGGCCAATTTTCTGTTCCTTTACCTCCAGAGACAATAAGTCATAAGATAATAACCCCATTATTGCATTGTCATTTCCTCCTAAATGTAACCAGCTGCACTTAATTCAGCAGCATTTGAGGTGATACAGCCCTAAATGAGATCTACAGCAGAGGAAAAGAGAGAGAGCCAAACACAGGAAATGATTTTTGGTGTGAAATGTGAGTCATAACAGCAGTAACAGAGACAGTTATGTTAGTGAAGATGGAATCTGAGGAGCTGGGAAGTACTGATGGAGAATTTAAAGCAAAAATAATATTCACAAAATGACTTTCCTGTCACCATTTAAAGTCCACTAAAGAAACTGATGCTTATAATTTAGCTATCATACAGATGTAATCAAGTAGGTCATGCCCTAAGCTACAGTTATCTAACAAAGGAAGAACTCATTAAAACTCAAAGGTGTAATTAGGGCTGCAGCCAAGGATTATTTCCCACTATTATCAGCAGATTTATCTAATTATTAATGAAAGAAAACAGCAAATCCTCATATTTGAGAAGCTGGAATTCCCAATGTTTGAGGTTTTTGAAAAAAATGACTAAAATTATAAAATGTTATCAAAATAGTTGACATTTATCAAGTGGTAGAAAGTACTGTACTTGTAATAGAATATTGTAGGACCATAGTATTTATTTTATTCAAGTAAAATACATAATTAATCCTTACATATCTGCATTTATCTTCTGTTGATTGAGTATTTGACTAATTTTCTAATAATTTTTGGCTCAAGTTGTAATTTTCTTCTCTTACTCTGTGAACAGTTCCAGTTTTTAAAGTTCATGACCGGCCCGTCTTCAGGGTGGCTCCCTTTGAGCGTCTGTCGGCCCTCAACGTGGTCAGCGCCATGGGCCTGGGCTTCCTCCTGGCCCTCCTCATCTTCATCGACCAGAACATTGTCGTCTCGCTGACCAATGCGCCAGAGAACAGGTAGAGACAAAACATGCCTTCATATACAGAAGAATCTTGACCAAGAATGCATCATATTTTAATCCTATGATGACTTTTTATCGTGACTTTATTTACAAGTAGATAACTGTCGATTCTGTCCAAAATGATAAAAAATACTGAGGGTGAATCCTGGGATTATAATCTCATGCAATTACTGGTTTAAACTCTTTCTATGACCCTTTGAAAAGCCACCAAAGACCTTGGGGATGTGCAGAAACCGGATATTTGCCGGTCTGTTTGGGAGGGGAGATTAACTGAAGCAGAAATTTGACATCTGAGTCAAATGTTCACAGTCGGGGGGCTCTGAAGAAGCCTCAGAGCCAAAACACTATGCTGAGCTTTTCACCTGTTCTTCTGAAATGTGCATTGGGCAGACCACTTCAGAGCAGCCCTACAGTGGAAATCTATAATGATGACATTTCCACGCTTTTCCATTTGTTAGGCGGAAATTAATTGGATCTGGAAGTTTGGGGAAGATTTCACTGGAAGGCAGGACGACGGTTGCTATAGCATGAAAAACAAAGTGATTTCCAAGCATGCCTGATATGTTTAACGCTGTCATAATATGTAAAAAAATAGAAGTTGATGTAACACCTATCAAAAAGGTTTGTAAGCAAAGTTGCTGTATTTAACCTTCACTGCTTCTTTCATGTGTACCTAACAATAGAACAGAAGCGGAAAACAGCGATGGCTATTTCTGTTCCTGCTCTCTTTTTACTAATGCATCCTTTGATTTGTGCGACATCATTTTTTTGTATCTGGAAATAAGATGTTTATCGAACCACACCTGCACCAGATCACTTCTTTGTTTTCTGTCATAATTTATTCATTTCAAATATTAATCATTATTATGCAGATCATCATACATTCAGTAATGTTTCCGGTGAAGGAAAATAGGTCAGAATGAAGCTTGGTTAGTCTTATCCTAAGTTATTTAGGGATTTAGAGACTATAGAGTAAGAAAACAACCCTCTTTTCCTCCATTGTGCAGACAAATGTTCTGTGGCATCAGATCGCAAGGTCAACCCTTTATGTACAGTTACTTCAATGTCACATACATATGTTTTATGTATTGGATTTATGGAAACACGAGAGACATGTCCATTGATTTCCTATTTGTTGAATGAGTTAGTGAGAGATATGAGCAATTGTAGTCCGGTTGTATTGAAGGGCAACGCTAATCTTAGGAGATTGATGCCCTTTGATTTGTGTAACTGAGTGTCACATGTGCTCATGTTTATGATACTTACAGGTATTGTTCAGCAGTATAGCCTCCACATATTAACACCACTATGTTGAAGTGCAAAATGCAATAGCCAGAAGTAAAAGGCTAACATTAGTCTAGTTGGCTTATAATATAAGCTAACTACATCAAGGTTACATGACTGCGTGTCACCACCACTAATCTAAAGGCTGCTAATGTTCGGGCTGATGACGTTTAGTAGCCTCATTTAATCACATTTAAAAAAAAAAAAATTGACTTTAAGACGAGGGGACTAGACGTGGTAAAATACTATCAAATGTACTGGTTTTAGGACTCAGGTGGTTGCAGGGCTAATTGTGATAAGATTGAACATGGCCAGGAAAGACATTCAAAATAGGCGGGAAAACAAACAAAGACAGGAAGCAAAAACAGATATGACGCACTTTGGGAAAACTTCTAAATAAAACCGCAACCAGTAAAGTAGAAACTAGGATAATGTTAGTTTTCTCATGTGGGTGAGTTGTGGTGGTTTAGCCTGTTGTTGTTGAGTTTAACGGTTGCATTGCTCTGCAGGTTGCTGAAGGGCACGGCGTATCACTGGGACCTGATGCTCTCTGGGCTCATTAACATCCTGATGTCGGTGCTGGGGTTGCCCTGGATGCACGCCGCCTTCCCCCACTCCACCCTCCATGCGCCAGCTGGCGTTCGTGGAGCAGCGTGTGGAGGGAGGGCACCTCTACGAGACGTGAGTTACCCGCCTCCTCATCGCCGGTGCTAATCAGACGCTCAATCTACTGTATCCTGCTTTTAGCTGATTGCATGATTACTATGTAACTAACCATTTTGTCTCCGGGTTGAAAAGGTGGGGGGGCTTTCAAGAGATGAGAGGATTAAGGTTATCATTACGGCCAAAGTTAGCATATATTAAGGATTCTTCAAGTAATCAAGTGTGATAATAATGCAAAAGGCACAATCTTCTGTAAGAGATCTAATAAGAAATGTTGATTGAAAGAAAATATGCAATTAAGGGTTTTGAATGTATGCATATGTCCAGAACTTATTATTCCAAATGTACATATATGATTGTCTATGAAAAGTGGTAATGTAAAGAAAAGTTCTCAACCTTTTTTTAAACGTCAACTTTTGAAAAGGAATTGAGCGTACTTATACTTTGCATTTCAAGAACAACTACAAATTAAATAAAGACGAAGGCGTGAAAATACCCACTTAAGAGGAGTAAAAACAACGTAAATAGAAATAAATTAACGTTAGTCATATGCAAGTCTAATCAGGTGGATATTTAGCTGATTTACATGGTCTAAAGATCTTTTCAGATCAGTTTTGGAGCCTAAACCTCAAAAGTCTCCTTTAGGATGAAACCTGGGGTTGACACATGCTAGCCCGTTTGTTGCAAACTGTATGTTCATGAGTTGTTCAACTAAAGACACAGTTTCCCTTCTAAGATTGTTTTATCCCAATCGTTTGTCAGACGCCTGAACAGATACTGATGGTTAAAATAAGAAAATGATAGTCAGAAAAATATTGTTTTTCTTGGAACCTCACAGATGTATCTTGTCACTTCTTGGTGGGTCTTATCCCTACATTTTAAGAACCAACACTTATATTAATTACTTTGCTTTTACTCCCTTCACTCTTCTCTGGAAATGATAAAAGGATGGACTTTTCTGTTACAATTTGTGCAATTCACCAACAATACAAAACCTTCAACTCTACATTGTATCATCAAAATATAATGCTTATTGATCTTTGAGTGACTGTACAACACAACACAACACTTGACTTGGTTAAGACAAGGAGTTCATATAAACTCAATCCCAGAGCCCAGTGAACATGATGATTGTCAAAAGATGCTGAAAACAGACACATGGACTACAAACAACATAATGAACCATTGGGCCATAAGTGCTCTCCAACTCCAACTCCAAGGACGAGTTTCATTGTGTGAGCAAGGCCTGTCGGTGAAAAGACCTTAGAAATCATGATATAACATATTTCTGTAAAAGAGTCCAAGGCTAATATATTTCCCTCAAACTCCAAGAAATTTCATCTGGAAAATTGTGATTTTTCAAATGGAAAATGTGCAGGAACACTGATAAGAAGACCTTGGAAAAAAAACGTTGTCTGTTGCATTGTATTAAACAATCATGTGTGCTCCAGTAAGCGTTCATTTGTGTGTGTTATTGTGTGTGTGTGTGTGTGTGTGTGTCCTCAGTATCGTCCAGGTGAAGGAGACGCGGCTGACGTCTCTGACTGCCAACATCTTCATCGGCGTGTCGGTGCTGCTGCTGCCCCTCCCGCTGCAGTGGATCCCCAAACCCGTCCTGTACGGCCTGTTCCTCTACATCGCCCTCACCTCCATCGACGGAAACCAGATGTGCGACCGCATGGCTCTCCTCCTCAAGGAGCAGGTGAGGAAGTGTGTGTGGGGGGAAATACATGTGTGTGTTTGGCCATATGAAGGACTCTGCACATCAAACGGTAGACCGGATTTGGAGGACCGGATCTGAGCCAAAAAATATTTGCAAATATAATTGTTGTTGTTAGTTTTAATCTACTCTGAATACCAGGTGGGTTTAGTGAATTGAAACAGATCAGCTCATACATGAACATTCATAATTTAAGGTTGTTATTTTCTGACCCTTTCTTCTTCTTTTATATATAAAAAACAATATTTGCAATATACTGTACTTTACCAAAAAGTAAATCTACAATAATATTTTTCTTGTGTCTATTTTCCTCTGTGTCCGATTTAACCTTCCTACGGGAAAAAAAATGTCCTTCTAACAGTACACCTCACACACCGGCGCCTCCAAATGGCAGTGAGAGGTATTTGTTCAAAATGTATTTTGGTTATTGGTACTTCACCTGGATGTTTGAGCAGAATAATGTATACACATAGATCTATTAAACAGCAAACTATTCTACATTAAGTAAAATAACAAAAAACTCTTTACATACTATAATGTCAATAATACAAGATGGCAAGTTAACAGCCTGTGACTCATAACATTTATTTAGTTTGAGGCCGATTTAAAGACCTCCACTGTTGAGTCTTCAGTCTTGGTTTTATACATTTAAGATTCTTTCTCCAGCTCCCTATCTGGACATACTTACACAAAATTATCATGACTACATTTAAGTAATTTGATCACAAACATTTATTTTAAAATGTTCTACAGAAATCGCAATAACATCGTAATTGTGAATTATTATGGCCACGATAATCATATATGGAAAATCTGCTTGTGACAGCCCTATAGCAAATAAGTCATGTTTCCAAAATGATAGACAACATTGTGAAATAGTTGGACTGTCAGATGTGTGATCATTTTTGATTCATCAACTCCTGTTGTTGCAATGGTTCAGACCTGACACTGGATCAGTTGGAAGAGATGAGTTTGTTTCTGATACACCCAGACTGAAAACAAAGACAGTGTATTTTTACATAAAAGTCTTTAGGAGTTCAGGTTTTAAAATAGATTCAGCCGCTTCTCTCCTGCACCCCGCCTCACACACTCACACAGGAGACCCCTCACGCTATAAATACACTTCATCAGATAAAGCCCACTGAAGCTGAGTGTTATTTATCATCTAACCCCGCTGTGCACTTCTTGAAGGTGTGTGGGCCGTCCTCTTCCCTGAGTCGTTTCTTTAAGACAGCAGGAGACATGAGAAAGGAAAGGTCCTCAGTTTGAATATTAATCTCTCCCGATCCTCTCCTCCTGCAGACCTCCTACCCTCCGACCCACTACATCCGCAAAGTTCCCCAGAGGAAGATCCACTACTTCACCTTCCTGCAGATGATGCAGCTGCTGGTGCTCTGCACGTTCGGCATGTACCCCATCCCGTACATGAAGATGATCTTCCCTCTGCTCATGATCATGTTGATTCCAATCAGGTACGACCTCGGACATTTTGCCCCAGAAAATCGTTTTTTCTGATCAAAAATATTTGTATTGTGTTTCGACAATGCATAAACAGTGTTTGTCATTTAGAGATGGAAAGCAAAATATATGCATACAAATGAGACAGTGGTCTGTACTGATGGTATGTACAAAGAGAAAAAAGAACACAGCTGTCTGACCTCACTCTGGAGGATTTTATCCTCAGGAAAATGTGGATGTACCTATCTTTGACTAAACCAATCTAAATAGCACCTTTTGGGACGATAAAAGTGACGATACAAATTTAGATTTATTTTCAATTAAAGGTACATTTATTTTTAGTCACATTTTCTTTTTATATAACTTAAGTTTAATGTCAAAAAGTCATACTTTTTAAAGAAGCTGAAGCCTTAGACCATTTCAGATATGTTTCATGAATTATTTTGTACAATTCTCATTAAATGTATATATGCTGTACATGTTGTCTCAGCTGGAAACATCCAACAGCATTATATATGCTATTTGTGAATTCACAGAATAATTCACCACACTCTCCTTCTTCCTTACTCCTAGCGGAATACCTTCAATAAAAAAGGATGCTCTGGTCTAGAAAAACTTGTAAAATGTAAAGAAAAGTAGCTTCTGTATCTTCCTATATTTGTGACAATATGGTGTGATTTTCTGCATGTTAGTTATGCAGATAATAATCATCATTAACACACGTTTCCACACATTTCATTTTATTCTATTTTAAAGCCCATATTTAGCACACCTGATTAAAGGAGTATCATTATTGTTCTAGTGGAAACATCACATCTATTGCAAATTATGAATGGCTTATTGGTTGCAATTAAAGTGCTATAAAGTTGTTCAGTGAAGAGCCATTATGTCAACAGAAGTACAAATAAATAATAATAGAAAATCCAACCAGAGGGACTTCTGTTCTCCAAAATACTCTTGAACTATTATTGAGTTTAACTGTTTGGTAATTTAAATCGTACTTCTTTTATTTTGTGCCCTTGGGGCATCAAACACACACCTGATATATTGTAACTTATGCTTACAGTTGCCTTACATTTAGCAGACAATGAGCAATATCAGCATTCATTTAGAAATGGTGTTTGTGGTGAATATAAGTCAAAATATTCACTTTTATTTTCACCTTCCTGTATCGGTCCAACCAACTCCTGAGGGGAATATTTCTTTAGCTGCTTATATTTTAGACTTTAGAGTTTGGTGATAATTCTTTGAAACCACGACAAAACCATTTGCATACACTTGGTCATTTTATCTTTGTTAAATGAGTGACTTGAGCAACTTTAATTCAGAGATCACAGTTTGGCCTTTTCTGATGCCACAATAGCTACAATCATATTTGTACTGCATTTAAAAAGAAGACTTTTAAAGAGGCCCCATTTTGTTTTTTGGGTTTTCTCTTTCCTGTACTGTGTTATAAAGGTTTTTGTGCATGTAAATGGTCTGCAAGAGATAATATCCTCCAGAGAGAGTTTTCCCTCCCACACACCCCGACTCCCTGCCTTAAACACCTACATTTAACTCCTGTGTTTACTTCTGTAACATAGTGACATCACTATGTTACAGAAGTAAATTGGCTAGCGCTCCAACACATTGTATGTGATAGGCTAAGGGGTGGGACATCTCCAAGCGGTTGACAAATCACAACAGAGCCGGCCAGCTAACCAATCAGAGCAGACTGGGCTCTGGTTTCAGACAGAGGGTGAAAAGAGGTGCTGCAGCACAGGCAGTATGGCAAAAATAAAGAGCTTTTTGAACATTAAAGCATGGAGACATGTCACAGTAGAGACACTAAATACTAATATGAACCTGAGAGTTAGCATAATAGGGCCCCTTTAAAGTACTTTTTGAGTTTGAGGACTCATTTGTTTCCAGACCTATAGTGCCTTGTGCACACAACAAAAGTACACACCAGCCATCACTGTAACGCTGATCCTATCTCTTGTTCTCTGCTACTACTGAGAGCAAAGTGATACGTCTTGTGAGATAAGATCTGACATTCTGATGGTGTGGGCTTTTGTTTCCTCATGTTTTCTCTCCCTGCGCTGCTCTAACAAGAAACGACTGACATTGATTCTGTCTGCTCTGTGTTTAGGAACAACGTGCTTCCTCATATCATTGAGGCCAAATACTTGGACATAATGGATGCCCAACACATGTAGCGACAGCTGGAGACAAGTTCTGGATCCACAAGAAAACCGTCTGGAATTTGAAGAAAAAAAAATAATACAAATACGGATTTAAAAATATTTTTCAATGCAAAACTGTTTGGAAGCAAAAAGGAGAGATACCGACTGTTTTGATTTTTGTATCTGATAAGAACATTCTTGCAGGTGAAGCACTGGAAAATGGGAAGTGATGTGAGAAAGAGAGATGAGGAGCTGTGGGAATTATTTCCAAATGTGGACGGACAGCCTCTCTTTGGGAAAGTTCTGCAAAAAAAAAGGAAAGTCCAGAACCCTGTTTCCCCTCTGTTTGACCCTGTCAGCCTGTCAGTGACATATACCTCCATGTTCCTCCACATTTTACAAAACCCTTACTGGAGTGTAGTCATCT
>CM062277.1:5241527-5270365 GCA_031216635.1 Dissostichus eleginoides
CATTTTGGGTTCATCAGTTTGTGTCGAGGTCCTGACACGAACATAGCTACAGTGTAGTTATGACGATGGAAATCTTAAGTCACAGGATCCTCCAACAGTGCAACACAATAAAAACTGAAAAACTGAAAGAAATAGTGCAAGTAAATAGTAAATACAAAAAGAAAAATAGTAAAAAAAAAGTGGGAAAAAAAGTGAAATAGTGATATAAGAAAAATTGTAAAAAAACGTATTGAACATGGATGAATAAAGGCAAGACATATCACAGTGTTTTGTTAATTGAATGCAGTGTTTCAGGTCAAACCTTTAACAACACTTTAGGTATTACAGGTGCGTACTTAATCTACTTTGACAGAACAACAGACCCAAACACGGAAAAATGTAAAGCAACTATTAACCCTCTCTTAAGATACAGTAGTCCAACTTAATAATAACTAAGGAATTTCTGAATGATTCTGTCGAAAATATGCATTTAAAGGATATATACAGGATGTCAAACTGACAATGAAGAAATAGGTAACAACAGATGGAAGCTAACATTGAAACCTATAAGTTTAAAATTGAAGTACATTGTCCTCAAATCAAGTTAGGAGAAGCTCTTTTGGTGGAAATATCTTATAAAACTAAAGAGATTTTGTTTGATTATTTGGGGCGGGTCATCTCTAAGTGGCCGACCAATCACAATAGTTTAATTAAACACAGAGTGGGTGGTTCACTTGATTCCATCCTTTAACAGAAATCTAAAAACTTTGAGGGAAAGTGTTAATCTTTATGTCATGGAAGAAGTTTCCTTCATAATTCCCGTTCTTCTTTCTAGTAGCATCCCTCGTAGCAAGAGTATATTTTACCTATTTTATTTAAATGAGTGCAATGATGATATATGTTATACTGGATGTTAATGTTATTATGTTAGTGGAAGACTGTAAGTAGAGATCTGTGGAATCTCAGCTTTCATATGATACGTTTGTGCAGATAGCATGAAGTAGAAAAGATCGCTTTTGCCAGTTATGTGCTAAAGTAGCGTTAGCCCCGTTAGCTGTTTTCGCTAAGTGCTGATTTGCTTGGTGTTAGACTTGTGTTTCGTTTAGGTAAAAATGGTTAACGTCAGTTAGCTGAGTTTCTTCCCGTTAAGTGAGTAAGCATCATTAATAGGTTGTTAAATGTTAAGAAGCCCTGAGATGCTGTTTCTTGAAAGATGTTGCGTCTTCCACCGCCGGCGGGACAATCGGGCTTTACAGGTTAACAAGGTGGCTCCTAACGTTAGCTTACAGCTTATTGCAGTGCTGCCGCGCCACCCTCGTCTCCAACGCGGGACAATTACACATAAACGTGTAGCGGGGTGTCACATTGTTGTCAGCAATCTTATTGTAAAGTTTCACAGCTTTTTTACAGCGGAATCCAGTTTGTTAATATTCAGTAGCCAACAGCTAGCATAGCATAAACTGCTAACCGCTAACGTTAGGCTAACTTGCTAGTTAGCTCTGCTCTATATATTACAAGCTAACATGACTAGCTAATGTAACAGTGTATGAACTAAAATTGTTGTTGTATTACTATATCATACATGCTTGGTCCAAATCTCAGCTAAAATTATTATTTTTAACAAAATTATTATTAAAGTATCTTTATTCTTTTGCATTTTTATCACACTTGGCATAAACTATTTTAGTTCATCAATTAGAACGGGCGAATTAAAATAATGATTTGTGGTAATCAAAAACAATGTATTTAAAGAAACACTCAGCCATGCATGAAATTACATAGGAAAAGAATACGGATCATTTTTGACCCATGTTGTGCCTTAGAAGTGTAGTGATACAAACATGATTTTTATTAAGAAAGGAAAAATAAAAATTAGAATTGGTGTTGATCAAAAAACAGGTTAATTGAGGAATACCTGGAATCCTGAATGATTAAAGTAATTCCTTGCAAAGATATTTACAATTTAAACTAATTCGGGTCACTTTTGACGCATGTTGGTTGTATGTTGTGTAACAAAGGGTTACCATGACAGCTGTGATGTTCACTCTTTTGACAGAGCACCAGTGGACAGTGAAGACTATGGAAGAGATGATGTGATGCTGAAGCCAGCCGGTGACTCCTCATCAGTTTCTCCAGGCAGCACCCAGCTATTCTTCTTCCATCTTGCAGATGAAAATACTTTGATATGTGAGTAATAACTAACTTGTGTCTAACATAATATTCAATGTGGTTTAGTAAAGTATTTAAAAATACCCCACATTGTACAAGTACAGGACAATCAGACCTTGTTCAACAAAGATCATCAGACAATTGTTTTGTCTTTTTAAGGTACAGCCGCAGCAGAGAGTCTGAGTTTGAAAAAAACACTAACATTTTATTTAGTGTTGTTTAATAAATCAATATTTACTGGTCTTGAATTTCCTCACTGGATTACAAAATGCTCGAATCTTATTGTGTACAGGGACATAATGAAGATTTCATCAACTGAAGATGAAAATATAGATTGAGCGATATGTACCATTTTAAGGAAATAGACTGTTAGCGGTATTGACCGAAGCTCCGGAGCTGTAGCTAGGCGCTGCTAATGAAAACTCAAGTGCTCAATTTGTTACGTTTGCTTTTTTATTAAGAATTTACCAAGCATATCTTCCTCTTCGAAATCCCAGTTGTACTTTGCTAACACGCCCTGGGAGGGTGCGTTTGATGGTTCCCACCCTTAACACATTTATGGACTAGGTCATGTTAGACAAGCAATCCAGTGGTTAGTTTTAGGGTAAGGTCCATTGTTTTTTTTTTTTATTCACTTTAAGAGAAAGGGATTTCAGAAACAAGTCGCACAAGTTTGGCTCGAGGTAAAATTAACAAAAGCTAACTGTTGTTAGACTATGTTCCCCCCTTCTAGACTTATTAACAAAAGCTAACTGTTGTTAGACTATGTTCCCCCCTTCTTGTGTGCGTGTGTGTGTGGGGGGGGTGGGGTGGGTGTGGGTGTGGGCGTGGGCGGGCCTGTCACGATAATTAATTTGATATGAGCACACATTGTCTCACAAGCAAAAAAAAACAATACATAAAAACACCCAGATGCCTCAACAGGCCATATCCAAATCTGTATTTCAAAGATTTCGAGCAAGGAACACCAACATGTTTGCATTGTCGGGCAAATGCATCTTTGATTGCAAACTGTAGGGAAGGTGGGGGCTCTCCATCTCCAGCTGCCGTGTTTGCTCCCAGCTGGGAAAACGGAATGGGGTGGTTGTGTTTCAGGTGCAGTTTAAGGTTGGTCGTATTGCTAGCTTTTGTTGCTACCTTTTTAAAACAAATGCGACACACCGCCCGGCTCATTCAAGTCCGTAGGTTCGCCTCGTTGATTTGGCTTAAATCCAAAATATTCCCACACCGGAGATGTGGAATTAGGTTTTGCAACCACTTCCATTTAACTTCAAATTCCCCTGGAGTAAGTCACACGTTGTCTCCTGCTTGTCTCTATATTATTATTTTGGCTGCTACACTGCTGCACGCGGAGTGTCCTGACCTGGCTGTGTCATGGGCTGTGTGTGAGCCCCGCCCCTCACAGCGCGCCGGGCTGGCAGCCACAGCCGCCAGGCTAAAATGCTGGTCACATCCTTATGTAAACAAACTCGCATGTAAACGGCAATTTATCGAGCTCAGAAAAGTTATCGAGTCCATTTTTATTTATCGTACGATAAGTCAATTTATTGATTATCGTGACAGGCCTAACTAAATGCTCATCGCACGTATTTTTGCGGGTCCAATCCACGGTATGTTGACAATATTTACAAAACAACTTATCGCCGGAGGCATAAAAATCATCCGGATACTGCTGTGCTCTGAATTGAGGGTTTAGTGTGGAATTTCGTAGCTTTTTAGATGATGTTAATACCGAAGCAGCTACACGCTTGGAAATTGCTGTGTTGTTGTGAAACAGTGTGGAAGTGACGTGTGCGTTGTAACACGCTTTAGCGTCCCGGTCATGTTTGCTTTGCACCAAACGTTCCATGATGGAACGTTTGGAACTTCCATCGTTCTCCCGAAAACGGAATTTCAGTCCAAATTATGGCAAATTCTGCAATATTCCACGTTTTACAGTTGATTCCATTTTTATTGGTCAATTCCGCGATTCCGTCCGCGATTCCGTGAATGCGGATTTCATATGGCTCTATCAGACACAAAGTAAGAGTCTGTTTACTGTACTGACCTGAAGAGGATTCAGTTTTTATATCATCTGATATCTGAACTGTTCTTTAATAATGTGTGCAGAATAGTACAGAAACACAGTAGGATAGTATGGAAACACTGTAGAGGAAAGTAAACAAGGAGAATAGAGGACAGTAAACATTATTTAAGGATATTTCAATATGCTATTATATCATCAATGTATCAGTGGCATTAAATGATTTTAAAATGACAATAATATGGATAAATACGAACACATTTTAAAACAATATATATCATCGTTCAAAATTAGTTGAATACCTAAGCCTCTTTTTAGATGTATATTTAAGATGTTTATTAATCATAGTAATAACCTGTGAGCTGGTTGTGTTTAGCATTAGCAGATATAACAGATTTTGTTTAAGTATAGAGTCAATTCAAAGACAACATTGTACCTGGCAACATGAATGAAGTAAAGATGTGAAGTTCATGTCCTCCGTGTATTCACACAACTTGAGTGTAAAGTTTGTGACGCTCTGCAAACACGTGTCAGTGCTGAGATTCTGCTCCTGACGTCACTGACGATCTGACGTGAATCAGAGAAGGAAACATCAGAACCCAGAGCTCTACAGTAGCTCAAATTAAATCAGGGTTATTAATGTACGTGTATCAACCAGAGACTGGTACTCACAATATAATAACTGCTGTATTTATGACTAGATTAAGTTATTCTGAGTGTTGATGGAGCAGCTACAATGTTAGCTTAGCTTTAATGAAACTGATCTCATTCAGAAAACAAACATTTTAAAGTGTTTTGATGACAGACCTGACAAAGCATTAACTCAGGCTTTTTACAAATCACTATCACTATGTTAATATTATTGCAATTAATTCACAGCAAATTCTATGTAAATTGGGTTTATAACGCTATAGTGTACCAGATGAATACAGCTGATGTGTGTCTTAGTAGATACAGGGAACATGTGCTCCTTTGGGTGATGTCATGAATCCAGACAGGATGCTGTTTTTTTTCTATTTCGTAGACGTATTTCTTCTTTCATAGCAATTTTCCTTCATACTTTCTTGCCGTGAAATAGGTCTTAAATTCTATTCAAAGTGGTCTTAAAAAGGTCTTAAAAAGTCTTACATTTCAGTTGGTGAAACCTGCAGGAACCCTGCAAACTGAAGATGATAGTGGAGTGATTTGATGACTCCACTATTCCTAAAATAAATATTCTGGATATTTTTCTTCACATTTCTTCAAAATTCCTCCTGAAATATTTTCATTTGTAAACGTTGTGATCTTGAGTTGAATCAGTTTCTGTGGGTTTTATTGGTCTGGCTGCACATCATGAGTTAGTGTAGATGGAGCAGAGTTTCAGATGTGAGTCACCTCTTTATTATTGAAGTAGTCTTTAATATTAATGAGAGATCTTTTCACTGTTTGTCTCTTTCAGTTTTTACCTGTTTGGAGTCTCCCCTTTCTAACCTTCTTCAGCTCTGAACAGATTATTAAACCTTGAGATATTTCAAATAGGAACTTTGTTTTCTAAAGTTACTTCATGTTTTCTTTATTCAGACTGGAGGACTGCAGCTTGTCAGGGATGAGCTGTTTTTATCTAGCCTCAGGTCTGAAGTCCAACCCCTCCCACCTGAGAGATCTGGATCTGAGTAGCAACAAGCTGCAGGATTATGAAGTGAAGCAGCTGAGTGATCTTCTGGAGAGTCCAGACTGCAGACTGAGACTCTCAGGTCAGTTCTCCATCTTTTACTTCTGTGCTGAGATGAAGAGAGTTGTGTTGACTCTGAGCTGCAGACATCAGGCTGATATCACACTGATCCTCACTGAGTATCTTAATGCTAAGAATCCTACCCTGCATAATTCACTCATCTTAAACACCTGAAACTCATCTTATATTCTGCTGCATGCCTTAAATAAATTATGTAAAAAATACAACATATTTATATTAAAACTCCCAAACACTAATGATGCTTTTACTGACTGAATAGTTCAAACTGAAGATGCTGTGATTTGATGACTCCACTATTCCTAATATAAATATTCTGGATATTTTCTTCACATTTCTTCAAAATTCCTCCTGAAATATTTGTCATCTTTGTAAACGTTGTGATCTTGAGTTGAATCAGTTTCTGTGGGTTTTTTTGTCTGGCTGCACATCATGAGTTAGTGTAGATGGAGCAGAGTTTCAGATGTGAAGTCACCTCTTTATTATTGAAGGAGAAGCACGTTGTCTTTAATATTAATGAGTGTCACGATCTGTCTGTGTTGTGTTTTGTCTTGTCTAGATCTGTCTTTGGTTTCCTGTTTTATTTTGAAAAGTGTTCACCCCCCGTCTTGCCTGTTGCTTCCTGTCTCTTTGTTCCCTCCTACCTGATTACCTGATTGTGTTCACCTTGTGCCCCTGTGTTTTCTCCTCCCTCTCACCTGTGTCTTGTTTGTGTGATTAGTCCTGTGTGCTTTTAAGTTCTGGGTTTTCTGTCTGTCGTTGTGAGATTCTTGATGTTGTTGAAAGGATTTTGTTCAGAGAGATTTTTATGTTTTGCCTTGCCTTATTTTACTTTGTTGCCTGGCCTAGTTCCGCAATAAAAGTATTTGGGATTTCAAACTATATTCTGCATTTGGGTCCTGTGTACCTTGCCCTCCAGCCGTGACAGAATAATCTGTCCACCAAGGTGGACCCAGCAGATGATCCATTTGAGGTGGAGTTACATCAATTTACCTATTCATTGGCTTTCTGCTATGGTAGGTGGAGGGGAGCGTCCAGTGTTGAGCAGAAAGAGGCTGCTCTGGCAGAGGCGCACCAGATGGCAACAGAGAAACCATGTTTATTGAAGTTCTTACCTGGCTGGATTATGGACTTCCTCCCGACATGTGATTCCCGGCCTGCTATCCCCAGGCATGCTAGCCCCCTGCCTCCCAATTCCCAACCTGACACCATACGTCTCGGTGTGTTCTGTCTGGAGTAAGCCCCTGCTCCTGTCCAGGATCCGTTCTCGGGTACTCGTCTGGCTTTTGGAGGTCCACGGAGCCTCCAAAAGGATCCTAAGAGAAGGAGTCGCAAGTCCAGGCTACCAGCCCGAGCCCCAGAAGCCATGCTTCCGGTTCCAGTACCGGCCCCAGCAGCTATGGTTCTGGCTTCCGTACCGGCTCCAGTACCGGCCCCTGCAGCCATGGTTCCGGCTCCAGTACCGGCCCCTGCAGCCATGGTTCTGGCTTCCGTACCGGCTCCAGTACCGGCCCCTGCAGCCATGGTTCCGGCTCCAGTACCAGCCCCAGCAGCTATGGTTCTGGCTTCCGTACCGGCTCCAGTACCGGCCCCTGCAGCCATGGTTCCGGCTCCAGTACCGGCCCCTGCAGCCATGGTTCTGGCTCCAGTACCGGCCCCTACAGCCATGGTTCCGGATCCAGTACCGGCCCCAGCTATGGTTCTGGCTCCCGTACCGGCTCTCCGGCCCACTCCAGCTCTCCGTGTCCTGTCGGTGGTCCGGCCCACTCCAGCCCCTCGTGTCTAGGGTTTGGAACCGAAAATCGGTTCCAGATGAGAACCGATAAGAAAATGCCGGGTACCGGGTATCCATACAAAATACACAATTTCCGGGCCGTCCGCCCGAGTCCCCCTTCTCGGCCTCTGCTTTGCCCCCGGGCCGTCCGCCCGAGTCCCCCTTCTCGGCCTCTGCTTTGCCCCCGGGCCGTCCGCCCGAGTCCCCCTTCTCGGCCTCTGCTTTGCCCCCGGGCCGTCCGCCCGAGTCCCCCTTCTCGGCTTCTGCTTTTCCCCCGGGCTGTCCGCCCGAGTCCCGGCCTAGTTCCGCAATAAAAGTATTTTGGATTTCAAACAATATTCTGCATTTGGGTCCTGTGTACCTTGCCCTCCAGCCGTGACGGAGATCTTTTCACTGTTTGTCTCTTTCAGTTTTTACCTGTTTGGAGTCTCCCCTTTCTAACCTTCTTCAGCTCTGAACAGATTATTAAACCTTGAGATATTTCAAATAGGAACTTTGTTTTCTAAAGTGACTTCATGTTTTCTTTATTCAGACTGAGAGACTGCAGCTTGTCAGGGATGAGCTGTTTTTATCTAGCCTCAGGTCTGAAGTCCAACCCCTCCCACCTGAGAGATCTGGATCTGAGTAGCAACAAGCTGCAGGATTATGAAGTGAAGCAGCTGAGTGATCTTCTGGAGAGTCCAGACTGCAGACTGGAGACTCTCAGGTCAGTTCTCCATCTTTTACTTCTGTGCTGAGATGAAGAGAGTTGTCTTGACTCTGAGCTGCAGACATCAGGCTGATATCACACTGATCCTCACTGAGTATCTTAATGCTGAAAATCCTACACTGCATAATTCACTCATCTTAAACACCTGAAATTCATCTTATATTCTGCTGCATGCTTTAAATAAATTATATAAAAATACAACATATTTATATTAAACTCCCAAACACTAATATTTGTTCAGTTTTCTGAAGCTACTTGATGCTTTTACTGACTGAATAGTTCAAACTGAAGATGCTGTGATTTGATGACTCCACTATTCCTAATATAAATATTCTGGATATTTTTCTTCACATTTCTTCAAAATTCCTCCTGAAATATTTGTCATCTTTGTAAACGTTGTGATCTTGAGTTGAATCATTTTCTGTGGGTTTTATTAGTCTGGCTGCACATCATGAGTTAGTGTAGATGGAGCAGAGTTTCAGATGTGAAGTCACCTCTTTATTATTGAAGGAGAAGCACGTTGTCTTTAATATTAATGAGAGATCTTTTCACTGTTTGTCTCTTTCAGTTTTTACCTGTTTGGAGTTTCCCCTTTCTAACCTTCTTCAGCTCTGAACAGATTATTAAACCTGGAGATATTTCAAATAGGAACTTTGTTTTCTAAAGTTACTTCATGTTTTCTTTATTCAGACTGGAGGACTGCAGCTTGTCAGGGATGAGCTGTTTTTATCTAGCCTCAGGTCTGAAGTCCAACCCCTCCCACCTGAGAGATCTGGACCTGAGTCTCAACAAGCTGCAGGATTATGAAGTGAAGCAGCTGAGTGATCTTCTGGAGAGTCCAGACTGCAGACTGCAGACTGAAGACTCTCAGGTCAGTTCTCCATCTTTTACTTCTGTGCTGAGATGAAGAGAGTTGTCTTGACTCTGAGCTGCAGACATCAGGCTGATATCACACTGATCCTCACTGAGTATCTTAATGCTAAGAATCCTACCCTGCATAATTCACTCATCTTAAACACCTGAAACTCATCTTATATTCTGCTGCATGCTTTAAATAAATGATATAAAAAAACACAACAAATACATATTTATATTAAAACTCCCAACACTAATATTTTTCAATTTTCTGAAGCTACTTGATGCTTTTACTGACTGAATAGTCCAAACTGAATGTAGGAGCCATTTTATGGGTGTTGTTGGTGTCTCAGTTTACCTTATTTATATGTATAGTGCAATATTCTTTTTTGAACACTTGGTGCGGGTTTAGCTGCAAAGGGTGTATAAAGGGGTGACAGGAAATGACGAGGACACAGGAGGAAGCATACCGATTCTATCAGACAGCTCAGACAGGCAGACAGCTGACCACAGACAGCTGACCACAGACAGCTGACCACAGACAGCTCAGCACAGACAGCTCAGCACAGACAGCTCAGCACAGACAGCTCACCACAGACAGCTCACCACAGACGGCTGACCACAGACAGCTGACCACAGACAGCTCAGCACAGACGGCTCGCACAGACGGCTCAGCACAGACGGCTCAGCACAGACGGCTCAGCACAGACAGCTCAGCACAGACGGCCAGCCCCGGCAGATGCTCATACCACAACTATTGACAAGTGTACTTAAACCTTGGTATGTAAAGCAATAAAACACCATTCTAAACTGCAGCAAAAGACCGGAAATCCATATGTTTGTGTCTGCGTCAGGATCACTCTAAACCCTCCTGTGAAGTAATGGCAAAGGATATAGGACATTGAACAGGTCAAATTGCCACTACACTGAAGATGCTGTGATTTGAAGACTCCACTATTCCAATATAAATATTCTGGATGTTTTTCTTCACATTTCTTCAAAACTCATCCTGAAATATTTGTCATCTTTGTAAACGTTGTGATCTTGAGTTGAATCAGTTTCTGTGGGTTTTATTTGTCTGGCTGCACATCATGAGTTAGTGTAGATGGAGCAGAGTTTCAGATGTGAGTCACCTCTTTATTATTGAAGGAGAAGCACGTTGTCTTTAATATTAATGAGAGATCTTTTCACTGTTTGTCTAACAGTTTTTTACCTGTTTGGAGTCTCCCCTTTCTAACCTTCTTCAGCTCTGAACAGATTATTAAACCTTGAGTTATTTCAAATAGGAACTTTGTTTTCTAAAGTTACATCATGTTTTCTTTATTCAGACTGAGACTGCAGCTTGTCAGGGATGAGCTGTTTTTTATCTAGCCTCAGGTCTGAAGTCCAACCCCTCCCACCTGAGAGATCTGACCTGAGTCTCAACAAGCTGCAGGATTATGAAGTGAAGCAGCTGAGTGATCTTCTGGAGAGTCCAGACTGCAGACTGGAGACTCTCAGGTCAGTTCTCCATCTTTTACTTCTGTGCTGAGATGAAGAGAGTTGTCTTGACTCTGAGCTGCAGACATCAGGCTGATATCACACTGATCCTCACTGAGTATCTTAATGCTAAGAATCCTACCCTGCATAATTCACTCATCTTAAACACCTGAAACTCATCTTATATTCTGCTGCATGCTTTAAATAAATGATATAAAAAACACAACAATACATATTTATATTAAAACTCCCAAACACTAATATTTTTCAATTTTTCTGAAGCTACTTGATGCTTTTACTGACTGAATAGTCCAAACTGAATGTAGGAGCCATTTATGGGTGTTGTTGGTGTCTCAGTTTACCTTATTTATATGTATAGTGCAATATTCTTTTTGAACACTTGGTGGCGGGGTTTAGCTGCAAAGGGTGTATAAAGGGGTGACAGGAAATGACGAGGACACAGGAGGAAGAGCATACCGATTCTATCAGACAGCTCAGACAGGCAGACGCTGACCACAGACAGCTGACCACAGACAGCTGACCACAGACAGCTGACCACAGACAGCTCAGCACAGACAGCTCAGCACAGACAGCTCAGCACAGACAGCTCACCACAGACGGCTGACCACAGACAGCTGACCACAGACAGCTCAGCACAGACGGCTCAGCACAGACGGCTCAGCACAGACGGCTCAGCACAGACGGCTCAGCACAGACAGCTCAGCACAGACGGCCAGCCCCGGCAGATGCTCATACCACAACTATTGACACAGTGTACTTAAACCTTGGTATGTAAAGCAATAAAACACCATTCTAAACTGCAGCAAAAGACCGGAAATCCATATGTTTGTGTCTGCGTCAGGATCACTCTAAACCCTCCTGTGAAGTAATGGCAAAGGATATAGGACATTGGAACAGGTCAAATTGCCACTACACTGAAGATGCTGTGATTTGAAGACTCCACTATTCAATATAAATATTCTGGATGTTTTTCTTCACATTTCTTCAAAACTCATCCTGAAATATTTGTCATCTTTGTAAACGTTGTGATCTTGAGTTGAATCAGTTTCTGTGGGTTTTATTTGTCTGGCTGCACATCATGAGTTAGTGTAGATGGAGCAGAGTTTCAGATGTGAAGTCACCTCTTTATTATTGAAGGAGAAGCACGTTATCTTTAATATTAATGAGAGATCTTTTCACTGTTTGTCTCTAACAGTTTTTACCTGTTTGGAGTCTCCCCTTTCTAACCTTCTTCATCTCTGAACAGATTATTAAACTTGAGATATTTCAAATAGGAACTTTGTTTTCTAAAGTTACTTCATGTTTTCTTTATTCAGACTTAAGGACTGCAGCTTGTCAGGGATGAGCTGTTTTTTATCTAGCCTCAGGTCTGAAGTCCAACCCCTCCCACCTGAGAGATCTGGACCTGAGTCCTCAACAGCTGCAGGATTATGAAGTGAAGCAGCTGAGTGATCTTCTGGAGAGTCCAGACTGCAGACTGGAGACTCTCAGGTCAGTTCTCCATCTTTTACTTCTGTGCTGAGATGAAGAGAGTTGTCTTGACTCTGAGCTGCAGACATCAGGCTGATATCACACTGATCCTCACTGAGTATCTTAATGCTGAGAATCCTACCCTGCATAATTCACTCATCTTAAACACCTGAAATTCATCTTATATTCTGCTGCATGCTTAAATAAATGATATAAAAAATACAACATATTTATATTAAAACTCCCAAACACTAATATTTTTCAGTTTTCTGAAGCTACTTGATGCTTTTTCTTTTACTGACTGAATAGTTCAAACTGAAGATGCTGTGATTTGATGACTCCACTATTCCTAAAATAAATATTCTGGATATTTTTCTTCACATTTCTTCAAAACTCATCCTGAAATATTTGTCATCTTTTGCGATCTTGAGTTGAATCAGTTTCTGTGGGTTTTATTGGTCTGGCTGCACATCATGAGTTAGTGTAGATGGAGCAGAGTTTCAGATGTGAAGTCACCTCTTTATTATTGAAGTAGAAGCACGTTGTCTTTAATATTAATGAGAGATCTTTTCACTGTTTGTCTCTTTCAGTTTTTACCTGTTTGGAGTCTCCCCTTTCTAACCTTCTTCATCTCTGAACAGATTATTAAACCTGGAGATATTTCAAATAGGAACTTTGTTTTCTAAAGTTACTTCATGTTTTTCTTTATTCAGACTTAAGGACTGCAGCTTGTCAGGGATGAGCTGTTTTTATCTAGCCTCAGCTCTGAAGTCTAACCCTCCCACCTGAGAGATCTGGACCTGAGTAGCAACAAGCTGCAGGATTATGAAGTGAAGCTGCTGAGTGATCTTCTGGAGAGTCCAGACTGCAGACTGGAGACTCTCAGGTCAGTTCTCCATCTTTTACTTCTGTGCTGAGATGAAGAGAGTTGTGTTGACTCTGAGCTGCAGACATCAGGCTGATATCACACTGATCCTCACTGAGTATCTTAATGCTAACATACATTACATTTAGCTGACTTTTATCCAAAGCGACTTACAATAAGTGCATTCGACCAGGAAGATACAAACTTGAAGAAAACAGAATCATATAAGTACATCAGGTTTCATAGAGCTAAAACATTTCAAGTGCTACTCAACTGGCTTTAGATAAGCCAGTCCTTTGTTAGTATATAAGTGCTTTGTTAGCAATTCTTTGTTAGTAATTCTATCGCTCGAAGTGGAGTCGAAAGAGATGAGTTTTCAGTCTGCGCCGGAAGATGTGTAAGCTTTCTGCTGTCCTGATGTCAATGGGGAGCTCATTCCACCATTTTGGAGCCAGGATAGCAAACCCACGTGTTTTTGCTGATGGGAACTTGGGTCCCCCTCGCAGTGAGGGTGCAGCGAGCCGTTTGGCCGATGCAGAGCGGAGTGCACGTGCTGGGGTGTATGGTTTAACCATGTCCTGGATGTAGGAAGGGCCAGTTCCATTCACAGCATGGTACGCAAGTACCAGTGTCTTGAAGTGGATTCTAGCAGTTACTGGAAGCCAGTGAAGGGAGCGGAGGAGCGGAGTGGTGTGGGAAAATGTAGGAAGGTTGAAGACCAGACGAGCCGCTGCATTCTGGATGAGCTGCAGAGGTCGGATGTCACATGCAGGTAGACCAGCCAGGAGGGAGTTGCAGTAGTCTAGGCGTGAGATGACGAGAGCCTGGGCCAGAACCTGCGTCGCTTTCTGGGTCAGGAGGGGACGTATCCTCCTGATGTTGTAAAGCGTGTATCTGCAGCAGCGGGTTGTGGCAGCGATGTTTGCAGTGAAGGACAGGTTGTTATCTAGGGTCACACCCAGACAATCCTACACTGCATAATTCACTCATCTTAAACACCTGAAACTCATCTTATATTCATAACATGACATGCTTTAAATAAATTATATTAAAAATACAACAAATGAATATTTATATTTAAACTCCCAAACACTAATATTTTTCAGTTTTCTGAAGCTACATTATGCTTTTACTGACTGAATATTTCAAACTCAGGGTTCCTGCCGAGTCTTAAATAGTCTTACATTTGGTAATTAGAATTGAAGGCCTTAAAAGGTCTTACATATGATTTAAAAGGTTTTAGAAATGATCGGATTTGAAAGGTAGTCTACTTCTGTGTTGCGATCACGTCTAAATGTGTTTTGGGGGAAATATCCGGGCTGCAAAGTAAGCAGTACGGTAAGAGCCTTTCAGTTCCCCCCCCAACAATTTGTATTGAAATAAATCAACATGGAACCAGTAATCACTAACTTTGCATCCCCCCCAGCCCCTTATCAGAGAACACCCAGCTAGTAACCTAGCAACCAAGCTTCAGCTAGCGAGAGCACGCTCTTGAACCGTTGCGCCGGTGTTATGTATGCCCGTCGAGATATGCATGCACCTCACGGGAGCGTGCACAGCGTAAAGCAAAAACTCCCAGACATTTCAATGATTTGTACAGCAAAGTACGGTTTGGAAACGATATCATTTCCTTTTTGGAGGGCATGCATAACACGGCATAACACCGGAGCCTCGCTGCGGGGAAACTTTTGCGCTGTTCCGAGTTTGTTCTAATCCGTCAAAATGACAAACTGCTTTCAGATTTTTCCTTTATTGTTAAAAAAAATCCGTCATAGACGGAAAATATTCGGTTAACGCGACCACTGCCTCCGGGCAACGTTTGGGTCTACGTCAACCCTAAAAGCGGAGGAGCTGTGGACGCTAAATATCGTAGCTAAACACCAATCATACAACAGCAACGATGAAAGATTGTAGCCAAGGCAGCAGAGCTCAGAAGATAGCTCTTTTCCCACATACATACACAGAGACATACACACACACACACACACACACACACACACATGTTCACGGTTAGGCATTTTTTTAACACAGTTCTGTGTGCTGTTATGCTGTTATGTTCAGTCATCGTTCTTATGTTTGAAAGTGAATACATTTACTTTGAAAGTAATTATGGGACGTTCTTTCATAGCAATTTTCCTTCATACTTTCTTGCCGTGAAATAGTTCTTAAATTCTATTCAAAGTGGTCTTAAAAAGGTCTTAAAAAGGTCTTACATTTCAGTTGGTGAAACCTGCAGGAACCCTGCAAACTGAAGATGATAGTGGAGTGATTTGATGACTCCACTATTCCTAAAATAAATATTCTGGATGTTTTTCTTCACATTTCTTCAAAATTCCTCCTGAAATATTTGTCATCTTTGTGAACGTTGTGATCTTGAGTTGAATCAGTTTCTGTGGGTTTTATTGGTCTGGCTGCACATCATGAGTTAGTGTAGATGGAGCAGAGTTTCAGATGTGAAGTCACCTCTTTATTATTGAAGTAGAAGCACGTTGTCTTTAATATTAATGAGATCTTTTCACTTTTTGTCTCTAACAGTTTTTACCTGTTTGGAGTTTAACTTTCTAACCTTCTTCAGCTCTGAACAGATTATTAAACCTGGAGTTATTTCAAACAGGAACTTTGTTTTCTAAAGTTACATCATGTTTTCTTTACATATATGTAGTCTGTTTGGTTTTCCTGTCTGTTTTTTGGTTCTAGATTCCAGTTATTTCCTCTGATGCAGCTGAGAGCAGTCAGTCGTAATGTTTGCAGAGAAGATATGATGGGATGTAAAGCTTTAGATCAGTCAGGACTCTGAAGCTGACTAACTCAAAGAACAAACTCTTATTTTTAACTTGATCCATAACTGTTGGATTGTGTTCATCCCTACAGGATCAGAAGAGATCAGATAATCAGAGCCAAGATCCAGAAGACCTGTGAGTACTGAACCATATCCTCCATTCGTCAAACCATTAAACTCTGATCCTAAAAGGTTCAGCAGAAACATGTTTCCATCTTGTTACAGCTCTCTCAATCATTTAGGATTCTAATGTTTCTCTTTGTTAAAGTTTAATTATTATTGATGTCTTTTCTCTGTCACTTCTTCCCTCCATCAGGTGACTCTGGTGTGGAACAGGAAGTGAAGTCAGACAGAGTGAGAGGAGCAGCTGCACCGTGTGGAGTTTATTGATGAGGTTTCACCACTGATTAAAATGTAGTTATTGTCAGTGTTTTTCTGGGATCCACACAGTTTATTCATGACGGGGCGTGTTAGAGACGTGAAGAGAGCGTGGAGGCATTTTGGAAAATGATCAAGATGGCTGAGACGTTCTGTCCTCAATATTAAACAAACTGACAGTTTATCTTCCATTACAAACAATCAATCAGTTGCACTGAAAGCTTTTCTTGAACAAAGATGTGTCACCATAATTCTGCAGACGTTTGATTCACCAACTCGTATCAGAGTTAGGATTCAGTTTGTGCCAGTTAGGTTTTTCACATGCAAAGACTTGTTTGTGTTGTTGCAAAGAGAAGAAATAAATAAAGAGAGGAACCACAATTAATAAAAAGTGCTGTGATTGGCTGATGCTGTGATTGGCTACTGTGTGTAGACTCATTTGACTTTTTGATTCTCACGATGTTCTGCTCTTATTGTTGTTCCTTATCAAATATTTAAGTGCTTTATATATATTTATATATAGCCATTTTCATATCATGTAAATCTAAATGATCTGAAGCTTTATAGGTGGAGGGTGGGTGTTACAAAAATGATTATGATTTCTACATTTTACATGACGTTACCTGATGAAACGTATATTAAGAGACTGTTTTTAAAGGAAATTAATGTGTTTTGTGGACTATTATTTACTATAATTAAAATTACTATCATTAAAATATACTATCATTACTTCAACTCTTTATTTTATAAAAATATTTTATTATTTTTTGTATTTATCTTTAACTTTTTTTCAATCTTAAATGGAACAATTGTCCGTTAACAAATAAAACTGGATAAATATTAATGTTTGTTCATAAAGAGATTTTATTTCAGGGCAGAGTGTTAATGGGCTCAGGGGGAATAGACCTACAGACGGAGGTGCTGTCATAACAACCTGTAGACCAGTGGTTCTCAGCTGGTCAGGCCTCGGGACCCACTTTTTCCTTTGTCAATAGATCGCGACCCGAAATTTTGAACCACTCAAATCTATTCAACAACAAATCGTGCAGTAATATATATATATATATACACTTTTCATCATACAATATTAATTAAAGTGAAGTACAGTGCATATATCCCTTATATTTAGTGATGACAAAATGAAGCTTTGAATGAAGCATCGAACCACTTGGACAATTGTGTCGGAAATAGGTTCATTTCTCGAAGCTTCAGTTACAGCGACCTCTCCTGGCGAAGGCAAGGCTGCAGTGGGTTTAGCGTATCTTTGCCTTGAAAAATATTCGATGCACACACACACTAAGACTGAATATCATGTTCTATTTGCAATTAAAGATTGATAATTGTGTGTATTGGGTTATTGAGAAGAGACTAGAGAGCGCTGGACATTTTTTTGGGCGGAGACGGCCTTTTATCAGTTAAAGTATTAAAGTTGAAAAGCAATGATTAAAAGTTCATCCATTCCAGGCTTTGAACCAGCTGCGCGGAGGACATCGCAGCATTCAGGCCGCCGGCTCTATCCACTGCGCTATCTATTCCTTACAAAATTAAACTGTTTTTATATTACTCATTGTCTTTTTCTTCACAACTTCTCCACATTTTGAAGTGTTTCCCGAGCCAGAACGACCTATCTTTCTTCCTGGCTTGCTCTATAATGATCCAATTCAAATGCAATACCAACAACAACTCAACAGCAACAACGCAAACTACGACAACAACCCACACATTGCGCATTGTTTAGAGCGGTTATAAAGTGTTGAAGCGCTCAAATTCGAAACTGTTTCAACCTGTCACCTGTCAGAATAGAGACGAGGCAGTGCATTGAATCGCGTGATTGGACGGCGAACCAGTGAGTTGATTCATTCAGGAAATGAAGCAGTTGCTGGTTCGGACGTCACATGTCACGTGATTTGAAGCAGTTGATGCTTCTGACATCATATGTCACGTGATTTGAAGCAAGCTTCGAATCACTGCTTCTATGGAAAAGGAAGTCCAGGGTTGAAGCTCCGTTCGAAGCTTCAGTGTCAAACTGCCATCACTACTTATATTCCTTCACAGAACTAAAGAATGCTTTAAAAAAGGTTTAATGAGATGATGGAATCAAAGCTGAACTGTATAACATGAAAAGGCACACATGCTGAAAACCCAACCCCAGCAGGGGGTCTGGGGGGATTCTCCCCCAGGAGATTTTTAGAAATACTAACATATAAACTACGCATTCTGGTACACTGAGAAGAAAATAAATCAATCTAGTACTACCCGACATATTAATAATATTTCATGCCATTGTTTGTTTTTCACTTTGTTCTGACAGCTTGCTGCTCCTCACAGAGAGAAGAGCAAAGAGGAGAGAGTCTGTGCGACTTACTTTAAATTGTGGGTAAGGTAGATAGCCCATTGTTCTGTGACCTGTCAATCATCAAACCGGGGGTCATATTTCATTATGTGTTCATTTGTATCTGAAGTTGTACGCAAAGGTATTTTCCGTGGGGACTTCCGGCAACAATCTTGATTCTGATTGGCCAGAAGATGATCACTACGTGACAGAAGTTTTCAAAACCGTGTATGGTCTCCGGTACTTCCAGTCCAACGCCTACTGCATGCACAGCGTTAGAACATCGGGCCTTCAAAATAAAAGTTTGACTCCCCCCCCCCCCCCCCAAAAAAGGAATTTTTTCTTTTTTTTTTCTTCACTCACACATCTGCAACCCACTCGAAACGGGTCCGCGACCCACTTTTGGGTCGCGACCCACCAGTTGAGAACCACTGCTGTAGACTATAGGTCCACCCCATCAACTTACTGAACAGAACAACCTGTACACTATAGGTCCACCCCATCAACTTACTGAACAGCACTGAGTCTGATGAATAACCAACAGAGTATGAGGTGCTTCAGCTAAGGCTCTGCTCATCCAGTGCTTTAAAAAGAGTACTCATGTAAGATACTATTCAAGATTCAAGGCTTTATTGTCATGTGCACGGTAGCTACAGTGTACATACAGTATGTCAATGAAAAACTGAAGTCACAGGCTCCTCCAACAGTGCAACATGAATATATATAGGACATAAAACTAATCAAATATTGCAAGAGAATGTTTTGAGATGTGCAAGTAAATACAAATAAAATAGTGCAAGTGCATAGAAGAGACTAAATACACGTAAATTGAATATGATTCATAGAAAATTAAATTGCAAGATGCAAACTGATGTATGTTTATGGATGTTCTTTACAGAGTTCAGGTGTTTAATAGTCTTATGGCCTGTGGAATGAAACTGCCTCTGAGTCTGGTGGTTTTTGTCCTAATGCTGCTATATTTTACTTCTACTTTACTTAAGTTCATCAGCTGTATACTTCTACTAGGGAAATGCATCATCACAAAGATAAAACATGGCTGTTTCTCTGAGAAAACATGTGAAAAGTTGACTCTTAAGCAGTATGCGGTTTTCACAGGGCACTGTTACAAACACATCATCTTATAGAATATGATGCATTGCTGCAGATTAATCTAACCAACAGACCTCAGTAATGAACCTGGAACCTCAGACACAAAGTAAGAGTCCGGCCCTGCTGTAGACTGACCTGAAGAGGAAAATGTGTCTAACTGTTTGGCTCCCTCTACTGTCCCAATGGCTGCATGACATCTGAATATGAGTGTTTGATTAGGTGTTCCATCAGCTGATGGTGAACACACTTGGCTGATCAGCAGCTACTTAAACTCAGGTGTGTGAGTCTCACGGTTAATCACTTTGTGTGTGGCTCCGACATATCAAGTCCTCAACCAGGTAAAGTGACTCAACATTTCCTTTATAACAGACAACATAGCAAATGCTTAGGAAAGATTTGGAAGCATCATTTTTTGGAGTGTTGGCAGGAGCTTTCTGATTTAAAATCTGGGTACTTAGGCTGTCATTCTTTTTGATAAATTCAGTGTTTTCTTCTCCCTGACACATTGGGGGTTTTCTATACTGTAAACAGTTCTTTGGTTGTGTTCAGATTTCTCCATGCCCTTACCCTCTGAGATTTACTATAACGTTTCCAACGGTTTGATGATTCATTTTTTCGTTCAATATTATCTAGTGTGTTCCATTTTTATTCATTGGCTTTATTTACTTTTGTTCCACATCTGAGATCAGAGCTTCAAGCTTTCCAAATGTATGTTTTGGTGTTGCAAGTCATTTTTGGTACAGAGAGCGAGGAGAGCACTAAAGGGTTCAGAACCACAAATCAACACGACTTATTTCACCCTAACATGCTTGGTGTATGAACATTAAAAGTCTGGTGGCAAACAATTGTGTATATTGAAGAATCTAAATGTCTAATATTCATGTGTAGATGCAGGTCTCTAGCCACTGCAACAAAGACAGACCAAAGTGAGAAACATAACTGAAATGCCCTCATTAGCAATGCTTGAGAGGTAGCTAGGTGTGAATGTCTTATCTTAACTGCAGTGGTTATTTGTTCCCCCTTTCTTGAGCAGTGCATCGTTTTATAACATTGTAAACATACACTGAATTTGGTCCAAATACTCCTAGTAAATGTTATCCCAAAAAAAAATGCTCCCAAAAAGTGTCATCCTGTTTGTGTAATGTTTGCTCAGATCTACAGTTCTTTAGAATTATTGCTGTGGATCCACACCTGACAGATCCTCCTCCTCTGCAGGTCCAATATGGCGGCGAAAGCTGTGAACAAACCTCCCTCAGCTCACCCAAGCAGAGTGCATGGAAACACTCGGGCTAACAGTGGTGGGCCGTCCTCTGATCAGCATGATCCAGGACTATACACCCCCTGCCAAGACCACGGAGCTCCACCCCAACCCCCCCACCCCCACTTCCCACCCAACCCCCCACTTCCAACACCACCTCCCTGGCCGGCCTGTCTTCTACGTCCATGCTCCACCCCCACCCCCTTTCCACCCCTACCAGTGGCCCATGCCCTTCTCCTATAACCCCTTTGCTGGCTTCCCAGGAATGGGTGAGTCTTGAGTTTTTACATTTTGCTGGAAACATTTAAAAATTCAGGTTTTTTTGTTCTATATTTTAGGTGAAAGCCAAAAGCTGGGTTCAGTTAGTTTGATGCAAGTCATGGACACAATAACATGAACACTACAACATTTATTATCCAACACCAGAGATGGAAGAAGTACTCAGATCTTGTACTTGAGTAAATGTACCAGAGTGTAGGAATACTCTGTTACAGTAAAAGTATCAGCATCAAAATATAGTTAAAGTAGCGACAGTAAAAGTAGTCATTGTGCAGATTGGTCCATTTCAGAATAATATGATATGTTTTATAATGATTGATCATTAAAGTGTTCTCAAAGCTGGTAAAGGTGCAGCTAGTTTGAATGACTTTGTATACTGCAGGGTAGCTTGTGAATTTACTCCAGGTGGAACTAAAGTCTGATTTAACACTTTATTATATTTCACATCATTCATCCACATCTGTGAAGTAACTAAAGGGATTGAGTAACTGTATAAATAAAAGTTGAGTAAAAATACAAAGTAGCAGAAATGTAAATACTCAATTAAAGTACTAGTATCTCAAAAGTTTGCTTGATTAAATGTTCTTGGTTACTGTACATCACTGTTGAACACAATGGTCTTATACTGCATGTATGAGACTTTGCTTTAACTTTTTTTATATACATAGCAAAAACAAATACATGATATGCAAAAGAGCAAGAGCAGCATACACAAGTATTTACCACATGGCAATACAATATAGCAGCTACGACATATAAAGTGCAAGAGAAGATACCCCCGTGTTAAAGTGCATTTAGCGGTGATTGCACGTCTGTTTGTTTCTCATCCATTCTTTGAGTTGACCTTTAAAACTATTGAGAGTGGGACAATCCCATATCTCAGTTGGGAGGCTATTCCAGAAAGAGCTGCCTTTAATGGAGAGGACATTTTGTCCAAAAGTGGTCCGTCTACGGGGGACTTCACAGTCTCCTCTGGTTTCTGACCGAGTGCAGCGTCCAGTGTCTCAAGTTTTCCTTTTGAAGGAAATGAGTGCCCCATTGTTTTACTGTGCCATTCACATTGTATCCACACTTTCTATAAGCCTTTCCACTTTTGGTGTTCTTCCAGCGTTAAAGTGAGGAGGTTTGAAACTGTACACTATTTATTCCTGTTTTCCATGGTTCTACAGGGTTATCTGGTGTGAGGTTTTAGAGTCGTCTTAATCAAGTTAATGTACCTGAAAATACTTGGAATTGTTTGTGGTGATACCCCTTGAGATACTGCAGACCACAGGAGAATGACACAGGCTTTGAAAAAACACAATCATACGATCTCACAGACGGGAAAACAAAAAGACAGAAAGTGAAACTAGACAAGACACAAAGAGAAAATAATTTCAAAATAAAACAGGAAATATTAAACACCAGCATCATGACACCTATTGATCATGGGCATTGGACAGTGAAATTGATAGGCTTAGCATAGAATACATCTCCATTCAGACATATTGTGATTATGAATAGTGTTTAATATATCTTTAGAATAAATTGTAAGGCATATTAAGCACAAGCCTGTAAAAGTTTGAATGGGAAATGTTTATTTGCTCATGTTATTTTTATCATGCTGTTATTTTAGTATTTTGATATTAATCAGGGTAAAGGCTCACTTTCATTCATGTCATGTGATCGCTGGGCAGTCTTTGTAGCGGTGATGGTGGCCATGCACATTTATAAACCAGCTCATATTAAACAGCCAGTTAATACAGTATATTAGTGTCGGGATGGTTTAATCTCTGTGTTTTATCACAATGTAATCTCACAATATTTCTTCTAATTGTCTTTTTCTCCTATAGATTTAAGAAAAAAAATGCAGAGGTGGAATAAGTACTGCATTCAAAGTTGAACTTAAGTAGAAGAACAAAAGTATTAGCACCAACCTATACTTTAAGTACCAAAAGCAAAGTACTCGTCATGCAGTTTGGCACAAATAAGAACCATATAGTTTATTATTAATGTGTTCATAATTTAATGTTGCACTTAAACTGTAAAAGTGGGGTTAATGGTAATGATGTTACCTTACACATCTTAACTTAGCTAATGTATATGTTGTATTATAATCTAACTCTGCAAATCAAATAGTTACATATGTGAAATAAATGTAGTGGGTAAAACATTTGCCTACAAAATGTAAAATTCTAAAGTACAGTACTCATTGTACATTTTTGTATAATGACAATAAAGGCTTTCTATTCTCTCATTTTTTTTCAGTACAGCACTTGTGTAAATTGTGTTGGTGAGATTCCACCACTGGCCAAATGAAGGTCATAGCAGTGATCCCTATACGTCTGTATACATGTAACATTGAGATGTATATTAAAATAGGCCTCAATAAAGTGTAGGGAGGCCCATGTTAAAACAAACATCATTGATGTTGCAAACAATATCAAGCTACAGTTGCAAAGAGATTAAACACATGCTAGCTAGCTGTTGTTAGCACGAGGATTCATTGGGAACCGTCAGAATATCACGTTGTGTAAATGTAAAAAATAACGTACAAATAGACCGATTTATCTTTTGAAAGAGATGATTCAGTCACAAGTCAGACATTGGCAAACATTTCAATTTTGGATTAATTATTATTTCAGCAGTAGCTATAGTTATGTAGTACCTATTAGGACTAGTGGTGGTAAGTACATTTACTCAGGCGCTGTACTTAAGTACACAGTTGAGGTATTTGCACTTTACCTGAGTATTTTCATTTTTATGATATGTACAACTACTCTACATTACGTACTTTTTATATTTATTTACTAATTACTTTATAAATATTTCAGATGTTGAAATAAGACAGAATAAACCACCCATCATATTGTTTGGTATATTGTTTTTGAAAAGATATTTCACAGCTCCAGCTTCTTGAATGTGACGATATGCTCCTTTTGCTTTAAAATATTTGAATATTTTAGTTTTTCTGCAATAACTACTTTTACACCTTAGATTATAAGTACATGTTCCTAATCATACTTGCATTCTTTTACTTAAGTATGCAGTACTCAAGTAAAGGATCTGAATACTTGTTTTACCTTTGATTAGGACCCAGTTTATCTAATCAGACATCAGTCACTGTTAATTAATCTGTATTCACCTCATTTCACTGCCGTAGGAGTACACACACTGCAGGGGCCATTCACCTTCACACACACATCATTTTACATTCAACTTTAAATCCACTTCAAATGACACTGCTCGACTTCATCTGATATTTCAACATGGTGTTGACAGTGACCCGAGAGGACAGAACAATCCAGAACTTAATGAGCGGTAGTTTATGCCTTACAAGTGAGGGCGTTTGATTATTCTAGAAACTACCCCCAGGTAGTGCTTGAAGTGTGGGGGAAAAGGGCCAGTCCTACTTTATTGACATGCATTCTGGGTATAGTAACTACAATTGACCAGAGTACACTAAGCACTAGGCTACATGAATAAAGATAACCTTCCACTTAAACGGGAGAATAAAAAACAGACAAACACAAGTGTATAAACCATAAAAGCCCCATTGGAGCAGCAGCCACACTCCATACAGTCTGGGCCCCCAGGGGTCTCGTTTGTCCAAACCTGCCTGGTTTTATTCCAGTCTGAATGTGTTAGAATGCGTGGAAAAAGGTAGGACCCAAATGCAGAATACAAAAAAAAGGTAAAAAGGTCTAGGAACAAAAAGCGAGCTTTATTTTAAAAGCTGATGAACAAAAACATGGCATGAATCAAACAGGTAGCAACAACACAAGAACTGACCGTGACCAACATGGAGGGAGACAGGAAAGACAATGAACCGACAAGGAACACAGGGGAAGACAAGTCTAAATACAAAGAGGGGTAATCACAGGACGAGACACAGCTGGCAGGGGAGGCAGAAACACAAGGGCAACAGGTGAACACAATCAGACAATCAGACACAGGAGGGAAAACACAAGGGAAGGAAGACACAGGAAGGAAGACACGGGAGAACAGAAATTCAACATAAAATCATGACAAGACAGACGACTAAGAAGTGACAGAAAACTAGGATTGTGACAGAATGTGTAGCTAGCGCCCTGAGGTGTGAGCAGGATTCCTAACCGACATGTTCCCAGGGAACCCCAAAAGTTTAGATACTAAACTTAGTTTTGAAAAAACAAATGGGAGAGACAGTGAACATTAAAAAACATTTATTGAAAAATATGATATTACATTTTTAATTATAAATACATTTTAATATTACATTTATTGTTTAAAAACAAGAGTTGTTGAAGAGGATGCAGTGCTCAGTACGGCGGATTACGTCCATTTCCACCTGGAAGAAGAAACATTTATTAGGCCAAAGGAAGTCCGATTTATCACCAATACATCATGCAAGTCAGAGTTGGTCCAATGTCAGGAAATAGATTCACATAAGTCATAATTAACCTTTTAAATTGTATACCCCGTTTATCTAGGCCCTTTTGTTTTATATGTCACACGGGACTGCAGGAAACGGTATCTCGAGATTTCTGGATGTATAACACGTGTAGTAATTTTGACAATAAAGCTGACTCTGAATGCCAAGTGATAAGATTTATTTTGTTCTCAATTGAAAGAATACATACAGCAACTGCTACTTTATCTGTTCCTTCAACAAATGGTACAGGTGGAGGGGTGAAGTTGCCCTAGACTGCCAACGAAAGCTTTATTTGCGCCCTCTGGTGGAAAGAATTAGGACGTGGCCATAATGCTGACTACAAAATTGATTCAAATGGTAGTTTTAATATGTTAGCAATTTAGCAGGAGACAAAGGCAAGTGTAATCCCCAATTTAAAGTTTAAAAGAGGTAATCAGATTACTGGTAAAAAATATATATTTGGACAACACTATATTTTAAAATATAAATATATTAGAGATACTGCCTGCAATTTGATTTATTTTTATTCAGGCTAGTTCTTTCTTTTATGTAGCAGGTTAACACCTGATTAATTCAACAAAAACACTTTGTTTTGCTTTCAAAGCGTATATTGTAGTAAAACAGCTCTTGTAAACTTGTTTTATCCTCTAGTCTTTGCCAATCATTTAAGACACCTTTTTTATATTAAACAATGTATTAAACTAAACCCGAATCTGCGCTGATGAGTGGGCTTTCCTCACTGACACCTCTTCCTCTCTGTTGGGGTTCTGTTTGGACCTCCGAGTTCACGGTTTCTTTAACTGGGTCGGTATGATGTGGGCGGACTCTACAGGGCTGTATGGGTTCAGATACGCTAGGAGCTGAGCCTGGGGGTGGATGAAACGTCTGTGTCGACCGGTTGCATGTGAGGGCGGGCATGATGTATGCTGGAACCTCCATATAGGGATTGGGAGGAGGGAACGGGGGCATCACTACAGAGCCCCCTAGGGAAATGGAGAAGAAAAAAAAAAGAATTTGGTTGAAATTGCGATATCTCGCAAATCCCCTTCGCGAGATCTCGCAAAATATCTCGCGAGATCGCGCAAAATATCTCGCGAGATCTCGCAAAACCCCTTCGCGAGATCTCGCAAAACCCCTTCGCGAGATCTCGCAAAATATCTCGCGAGATCTCGCAAAACCCCTTCGCGAGATCTCGCAAAACCCCTTCGCGAGATCTCGCGAGATCTCGCAAAATATCTCGCGAGATCTCGCAAACCCCTTCGCGAGATCTCGCAAAATATCTCGCGAGATCTCGCAAAACCCCTTCGCGAGATCTCGCAAATCCCCTTCGCGAGATCTCGCGAGATCTCGCAAAATACTCCGCGAGATCTCGCAAAACCCCTTCGCAAGATCTCGCGAGATCTCGCAAAACCCCTTCGCGAGATCTCGCAAAACCCCTTCGCGAGATCTCGCAAAACCCCTTCGCGAGATCTCGCAAAACCCCTTCGCGAGATCTCGCGAGATCTCGCCAAAGATCTCGCGAGATCTCGCCAAAGATCTCGCGAGATCTCGCGAGATCTCGCAAAACCCCTTCGCGAGATCTCGCGAGATCTCGCCAAAGATCTCGCGAGATCTCGCAAAAACCCTTCGCGAGATCTCGCCAAAGATCTCGCGAGATCTCGCGAGATCTCGCCAAAGATCTCGCGAGATCTCGCGAGATCTCGCCAAAGATCTCGCGAGATCTCGCGAGATCTCGCCAAAGATCTCGCGAGATCTCGCGAGATCTGCCAAAGATCTCGCAACCCCTTCGCGAGATCTCGCGAGATCTCGCAAAATATCTCGCGAGATCTCGCGAGATCTCGCAAAATATCTCGCGAGATCTCGCGAGATCTCGCAAAATATCTCGCGAGATCTCGCAAAATATCTCGCGAGATCTCGCAAAACCCCTTCGCGAGATCTCGCAAAACCCCTTTGCGAGATCTCGCAAAATATCTCGCGAGATCTCGCAAATCCCCTTCGCGAGATCTCGCGAGATCTCGCAAAATATCTCGCGAGATCTCGCAAAACCCCTTCGCAAGATCTCGCGAGATCTCGCAAAAACCCTTCGCGAGATCTCGCAAAACCCCTTCGCGAGATCTCGCAAAACCCCTTCGCGAGATTCGCAAAACACCTTCGCGAGATCTCGCCAAACCCCTTCGCGAGATCTCGCCAAAGATCTCGCGAGATCTCGCAAAACCCCTTCGCGAGATCTCGCCAAACCCCTCGCGAGATCTCGCAAAATATCTCGCGAGATCTCGCAAAACCCCTTCGCGAGATCTCGCAAAACCCCTTCGCGAGATCTCGCGAGATCTCGCAAAATATCTCGCGAGATCTCGCAAAACCCCTTCGCGAGATCTCGCAAAACCCTTCGCGAGATCTCGCGAGATCTCGCAAAATATCTCGCGAGATCTCGCAAAACCCCTTCGCAAGATCTCGCAAAATATCTCGCGAGATCTCGCGAGATCTCGCAAAATATCTCGCGAGATCTCGCAAAACCCCTTCGCGAGATCTCGCAAAACCCCTTCGCGAGATCTCGCGAGATCTCGCAAAACCCCTTCGCGAGATCTCGCGAGATCTCGCCAAAGATCTCGCGAGATCTCGCAAAACCCCTTCGCGAGATCTCGCACAAACCCCTTCGCGAGATCTCGCAAAAATATCTCGCGAGATCTCGCAAAACCCCTTCGCAGATCTCGCGAGATCTCGCAAAAGCCCTTCGCGAGATCTCGCAAAACCCCTTGGCGACATCTCGCAAAACCCCTTCGCGAGATCTCGCGAGATCTCGCCAAAGATCTCGCGAGATCTCGCGAAGGGGTTTCGCGAGATCTCGCGAGATCTCGCCAAAGATCTCGCGAGATCTCGCGAAGGGGTTTCGCGAGATCTCGCGAGATCTCGCCAAAGATCTCGCGAGATCTCGCAAAACCCCTTCGCGAGATCTCGCAAATCCCCTTCGCGAGATCTCGCGAGATCTCGCAAAATATCTCGCGAGATCTCGCGAGATCTCGCAACATATTCGCGAGATCTCGCAAAACCCCTTCGCGAGATCTCGCAAAATATCTGCGAGATCTCGCAAAACCCCTTCGCGAGATCTCGCGAGATCTCGCAAAAACCCCTTCGCGAGATCTCGCAAAACCCCTTCGCGAGACTCGCGAGATCTCGCAAAATATCTCGCGAGATCTCGCGAGATCCGCAAATATCTCGCGAGATCTCGCAAAACTCTT